>APFE030289801.1:0-12490 GCA_000404065.3 Pinus taeda | reverse complement strand
TAGACGCCTTCCAGGCTTCCTCTCCTTCTCAGCTCTCAAACCACGCCGCTGTCTGTTCAAAATGACAAAATAAATCATTTTTCCCTTATAAAACTCGTTGTCCGAGAGCCTGGCAATTATTTCCCATCGAATCACGATTTTTTCAACGATTTTTTTGAAGAAAAAATGCGTAGTAATCAGGGGATTTTATCGGTGAAATGAAAAAGTCGCGATTTTTTAATGTTATCGCGATTTTCGCAACATTGTTCAACAACATTGTCAACTTTGGAAGATTCAAGAAAGATTACATATCTAGATAAAACAAACTTTTTATTAACTTCATCATAGCGACGGTATGCTTTGCAGGTATTTGAATACCCCAAGAATATACACTTACAACTCTTGCACCAAGTTTGTTGCTATAAGTGGAACCAAAGACCCTGAGATGCTTTACCGAAGGAATGTTTCATAAGGAGTCTTGTTTCTAATAGCATTAGATGGACATCTAAACTTTACATATACAACACATAGAACTATGTCAACGCAAAACATCAATTTTACATTCTTGAAAAACATCATGGAAAGTACCATATTTAAGATTGTCCTATTCATTATTTCAGCTACTCCGTTCTGTTGGAGATTATAAGGCACAGTTGTTTGATGTTTGATCCCATGCTGGCGAAGATAGTTTTCAGAATCATCTGAAGTGTATTCTTTTCCATTATCAGTGCGAATAGAGCCAATAGAAGATTGTGCATCATTTTCAATCCATGTATGAAAGTTCTTGAATGTTTGAAAAGCATCAGATTTGTTCTTCAATAAATAAACCCAACACATTCTGATGTAGTCATCAATAAATGCCACCATATATTTATTTCCATTTGCAAAAGGAACAGGCATTGGACCGCATAAATCTGAATGAATGAGTTCAAGTTTTCTATGTGCTCTGGAATGTGAATCAGAAAAAAATTGTTTGCTATGCTTTCCTAGAATGCAAGCATCACATTGTTTAAGTTTCCTAGGAATTGTAGGCAAACCAGTAACACCATTTTTCTTCAAAATGCGAAGGTTGTCATAGTTCAAGTGTCCAAATCTGGCATGCCATAATAGACTTGATGGAAATGTACCTTCATCATAATGAGAATTGTATGAGAAATTTTGTGCACAAGCAGAGGTACCTTGCAGCTTGAGAAGCCTTTCTTCTTATATCCCTGTCATGACAAGTGAGTTATCTGATGCTTTTCTCACCTCAACCTTGCCACCAAACAGATGAATGGAGTGTTCTTCCTAGCGGATGTGGACCAAGGACAACAAGTTTCTCCTCAGCTATGGGAGATATAAAACATTATGCAAAAGATGTTGATTTGGGGTAGCATCGAATGTGCTCTAGCCACGAAAATTGGTGGAGAGGCTAAAGCACATGATATCTCCAATACCTAGAAATGGTTTGGGCAGATTCTAAACAGTTTGAGAGATATTAAAATAATTAATATTTTTAATGGAGTCCCTAAGTCTAAACTTAGGGAAAATAAAATATTAATGTGAATTAATATAAAACTGTGTTAGAAGGGTCCAAAAGTCATGGATCAAGCCAGAGTTAATCTTAGTCGTTGATTTATCAATGAGAAAAGTATAAGAGGAGGCTTGAGGGTCACTTGGAGAACACACCGAGTTGATCAAGATTTCGATTTTCTGGGGCAGGGTTTGCTGAGGAAGTCGAAAGAGTGATCAGAGTTGCAGCTGATGGGCAGTGAATACAGAAACAGAGAGGCAGAGATAGTACCAGGAGGATCAGCGCAGAAGCCGGGAGAGAGGGATGCAAAGCCAACCAGAGGTTCACTCAGAGCCAGCCAGGGCTCACGCAGAACCAACCAGGAGCTGCGCAGTGTCTCAGAGAGCCAACATGGGTGACGCAGAGGCTCTAAGGGTTGACGCAGTGCCTCCAGAGGATGACGCAGGGCGAGCTAGGGTGACGTTGGGCAGACGCTGGGCTAAAAAGGGCTAACCCGGTCCCTAGAGGCTGTTGGGGTTTTCATGGGGCAGATTGGAGCTGGGAGCTGTCAGAGTGTTTATCCGGGGTTTCAACCGGAACATCTGTCTCCGATTGAGAGGTACTACTGCCGAGATTATTATCTGTTGGGTGGGTCGGTTTTGGCACCCAGATTGTATTCTGAAACTGCTTAATAATTAAAACCATCAGATAGTTGCACCGGTTTTCCCGCATTGGGTTTTTCCGGGGACAATGGTCCAAAAACAACGGTGTCACTTGTGTGCTTGTTTTGTTTGCTTCAGTTGATGATCTGTAATGTGTTGAGCGTGTACTTGTATTTATTTTCAGTATTTACATGGTAAATAACTTGTTAATTAATCAGAACAAGTAGGCAGAAATAAATCAGAAAAGTACATGAAGGGTTTCTAACAATTAGACTTAGAAATTCCAACAAAAGAAACTCTGGAAGACTAGGCAATTTGAGCCTGATTGTGCCAAGCCCTAATGCCTTGAGTTTTGAATTGTCTACAAAGTATACTGCTCCATCAACATTGTCAGTAAATTCTTCAAAAATATATTTTCTAAAATTCATGTGGCAAGTTGCTCCTAAATCAAGCAACCAATCATTTTTCCAAGAAGCAAGTGAAGCGTTAAACAAGTCTTCATTTACTCCAATATTACAATGTGCCATAACATAGTGAGTGGATTCAGGTGCTTTACCTTTCTCTTTGTCATCGGTTTTACATTTGGGTTAATCTGTTTCCTGCTCAATTCTATCCCAAGGCAACTTGCATGTAGATGCATCATGTGATCCATCTCTATTGCAACGTATGCAATGAAGATCAGACTTTTCTCCTCGAGAGT
Organism: Pinus taeda; assembly: GCA_000404065.3. Taxonomy (NCBI): domain Eukaryota; kingdom Viridiplantae; phylum Streptophyta; class Pinopsida; order Pinales; family Pinaceae; genus Pinus; species Pinus taeda. The sequence goes on along the minus strand of APFE030289801.1, from coordinate 9,657 downwards.
GTTTGCCTCCCCTGCCTCTAATATTTCTTCTTCCTCTTCCTCTTCGACCACCTCTTCCTCTAGAAGAATCTTGAGCATGATTCTTCTCTCTATGTGCAAGACACACAGCGTCTTCAGAAGACTGAGGAGTTGTCTTCTTCCCAAAAGCTTTCTCTCTCTCAGCAAATTAATTCACAAGGGAGTCAAAGGTAATTTCTTTGAGGTTTCCATTTGCTTGCAATGACTCAAGATAATTTGAATAAGTGGGATAAAGTGCCTTGACAAAAGCTATCAAAGGAATGTCTAGTTCAAAATTATTGACTTTGATATCATGCATAATAGATTTTACTTCTGATAAAGTGCCTTGACAAAAGCTATCAAAGGAATGTCTAGTTCAACATTAGTGACTTTGATATCATGCATAATAGATTTTACTTCTGATGCAAGGGCAAGAGGATCATGATTTTGTAATTCAACACTGAAAAATTTAATCATTAGTTGGACAACTTCAAGCGCAGAGTGAGAGTCATAGAGTTCCTTCAATTTTTGTATGGCTTCAAAAGCATTTGAAAATGGTGAAGTATGGCGACTCACCTCTTCATTTACAGATGCTGCAATCAAGGCATAGGCCTTGCTGTTCTTGTTTTCCCAAATGGAGAATTCCTTGTCTGAGGTAGGCTTTGCCGGTTCATTGTCTCCTTCTCCAACACAAACTCTTTTCCATAGCTCATTAAAAATGAGAGTGTGTTTGATCTTCCAAGACCACTCAGGATAGTTCTCCTTGCCAATAAGAACCACTCCCACAATAGAAATTAGTGAATGCATCATAAAAATTTGATTTGGCCTCAAAACATTTCAGTGGTTGCACAAAAATGTTAATGTATTTGTAATAAAATTCAATGGCTATGTCTCCAAAAAATCATCGCCTGTATTATCCAGAAATATGCGGTCTTCAAAGATCATGTATTATATATGTACCATCCAATATATAACAAGGCACATTCACACTATATGCCAACCAATAAATTCACCATACAACAATTTCACACCTCTGTCATTCAATATATATCGACCAATCTTTTAAAAAGAAGCATGGAAACTCATTCAACATACCATTCAGTCCAAAGAGAAGATTTCAACCAGTCTTTAGAAAAAAGGAGTATTGCAACTCAGTCCTACAACATAGTCCTCCATGCATCGAAAATACCAATTCCGCTACGCACTGAAAGATATTACAGTGGGGAGGTATTACAGAAGTAGCGGGAATGGATGGTGGTTTCAGGTATTTGAGAACAGGAAACCGAGTCGGAGGGTTGTGTAGGAGTTGAGGGTGTCCAAGCTATAAGGTGTTGCGCAGGTGTAGAGGGTCACAGACCAGTGTGTGGAATTATGAACCGGGGTGTGGATTATGAACCAGGATTGGGTTTCGTTGTTGGAGGAGTGGTTGTCGCATAATATGGGCAATTGCACTATGAGCCAACAGTGGTATGGGAGGAAGCCAACCGGAGTTGTATTACCATGGAGGGAGGTATTGTAACCGTATGACCACAAACTAGGAGCGGGTTGGTGACCATTGCGTATGGAGGCCGAGTATGTTGTGGGATCACAGTCGAGGGACCAAACTCAGCGTTTGTTGCGCAGTGGGGAGTCAACTATGTTTGGGACAGCATATGATGCGGAATGGGGAGTCGACTGTGGAAGCAATGTACAATGTAACATAAAAAACCAGGACTGTACGGACTGTGGAGTCAAATAATGTAACAACAGAGATATACCAGACAGTGCCTCCAGCTTCAATGCACCAGCGTTCAATACTTCACAGCGTTCACGCAGAGATCTGGTACACCGGGGTTATGGATGGCAAGAAATATTTCTGAAGAAAAAAATGGCAAAAGGGAGTTACAAGGGCAGACTGGAATGCCAAAAATGGAGCTGGCTCTGATACCATGTCAGGCCAGGAGGTAACTCCTCAAATCAATTGTGCTTATTCATTAAGATTACTCATGGTTATATACATGAGGTGACTCTTGGATTTCACCTCACGATGACTCTTCATTTTCCATTATTTACTATTTACATTATTTACAAGTGTTCACCCAATTCCCATGACTAGGTGTCAAAAGAACCAAAACTGCTTGGTTATATGGGACCCATTACCTCAACAAATTAACGTGTTGAGACCTGAAAGCAAAATTCAACTTTTGTAGGGAACCTTGACATCATAAAACAAAATGTCAATCCAACGCAGAAGAATTCAGAATTTCAACCACAATTTTACCCTAGTAGGGAACCTGGATATGATTTAAGGTAAATGCAAGCAGTTGCTACTCTGACACCATTACTATCTTGAACAGCTGAAAAAAAGGACTGAAGAAAGGTGAAAACAGAATATCAGTTTCTCAAGCTAAAGAAATTAGAGATCCCATCACAGTCAGCTGGAAACTGCTAAAGGTAAAAAGTTAAAACAGAATGCTGCTTTCTTAAGCAGAAGACTACACATTTCGTGCAGGTATTGAAACCTTATTTCCTATACACATCTAGACACCCATAGACATTGCATGCTATCCAGCTCATAAATCAAATGCCTTTGTGGATCTCAAACCTGTGACTAACCTCAATGAACCAAAACTGCTTGGTTATTTGGGACCAATGACCTGAACAAATTGAGACCCAAAAGCAGAATTCAACTTTTATAGGGAACCTTGGCATCACAAATCAAAATGGCAATCCAAGCAGAAGAATTCAGAATTCCAACAACAAAACTATCCTTGTACGGAACCTTGATATGATGGTTGCGTGCAATACGATCATCAGGGCACTCTTCACTAGGATGGATCGGATTGTCCGGCTCACTTTCAAACCCTTCGGTTCGATAGGGTTGTTGATTAACCCTTACCAATATCAGTTTGTAAGAGCATTCATTTCCCACTCGTGCCCTCTGAGCTGCTCTCTAGCGAAGAAGCTATGAAGTTGTGTCCATGTAGTTCCAAAAGAAATGAGACTTCTAATGAGACACCAGACTGTGTTGTGTGTGAGTTGCTGCCTGTAGTCCCTAGTTGCCTTAGTCAAAATCGAACTTTTCGCATCGATATGTCCTTTCCATTTTCATAGGTGAGATCCTTTTCATCCCCCCATACATACATGCATAACCTTACTAAATGCAAACAGTTGCTAATCTTGACACCGTTACTGTCTTGAACAGCTGAAAACAAAGCACTGAAGAAAGCTGAAAACAGACTATCAGTTTCTCAAGCTAAAGAAATTAGATATCCCATCACAGACAGCTAAAAACTGCTATAGCACTTAAAAACAGTTCCCACAACCACTAACATAGTCTTCTAAACTTTAAGAAAATATGTCTGAGAATAATATGCACTTGATTTTTTGAGTAAAGATGCAGAACAAAAAACTAAAATGTATGTCAGTTAAGGTCAACTGTGTTTCTAGTTTCTACCTAACATATCATGAAATGGATGACATGCACAAATATGTGATTTAAAGCAAATTGCAAGAAGCTGTTACTCTGACATCATTGCTGTCTTGAACAACCAAGAACAAATCACTGAAGAAAGGTGAAAACAGAATATCAGTTTATGAAGAAGACATTAGATTGACCATAACAGATTAATAATTTAATCTGCTCCTCCAAATAGGATAGCTATAATGCTTTTCCAAACTGAAAGCAACACGATTTGGAAAATGAAAAAGACACATTACTATTTGCATCTAAGTGATAACTAAAGAAAATCCTGGTAAAAGAAATATATGCCCATGCACTAAATACTCACAATGTGTTATTTCACGACCTCATGAAATGATCATGAATGGAGAAAAAGTAAATATACCTAAGCAAGCCTTTGTAGCATCCCGATCACCACAGCGTTCACAATCTTCTTCGCCACAGAGTTTCTTCTGCCTGAACATAACGAGGGCAGATTTAACAACTAAGGTAAGAAATACAAAGCACGTTGAGCCTATAGCTCTCAAGACAATGGCTGCCATCTTTCTCTTATTCACATACAGTTCAATGTTGACATTTGGACCTTTACTTTATGTGAATAAACCATAAGATGGTTACAGCATTGTTATAACTGCAACTAATCCACTAGACACACCACTCCATGGGCTTAAGTTAAAACTACCTGGGTTTACAAGGCATGCATTCTGACTCGGGAAGAATATGAATTTATAGTAAGGAACACGACACTTGAACAATACGGATGTTTTTGTATAAGTTGCTTGTAAATAGATATTAGTAAGAAAAACCGCATGGAGGAATATAGTAGGAAAAGGCTGATAGCAATTAGTTTAATTAATTCACATAAGATGGGTTTTTCTTGTGGAAATTCAGCTGAGACAAAATGCTAAAAATCTACCGTGATATCAGATTGAGAGATATTTTCCTGTTACTTTAATGTGGTTCTCTGCAATAAATACAGAAATTGTGCCTTGGTGCGTGCGTCATAGGGAAAGATAAGATGTAATAAACAAGAAGCTATCAGCTACTTCAACACAGCAGTTGAACATAAGATTGAAGTGTTACTAGTCTGTACAGACAATCTTGAATATTTATAGTTATACTGTAACACAGCATAGTCCTGTGTTCAAAGTTTTTCAGGCTGTGCATTATGCGTTCTCTCGATCATTCTATGGGGGCTTTGATAGGGTTTCAATTGCAAAGAAATGACCAATATGAAGAAAACAATGTGATGAGTTACCTCTTTTCTTTTCTGTATCCATATGAGTAAAAACGATGCAACAAGAATCAATACCTGCAAAAATGGCAGCAAATTCCCAAAATGGAGTCATAAATGCTCCCTCTGTTTTTGCTGTTACAGCGCTGGGCCAATAAGTCCGGCGAGAGCTGCAAAGTGGCCTGGGAACATTTGGGTAGCGGCGCATTTGCAGGTCTTCTCTGTCCATTTTCCTTGCAGTTATAACGTGCCAAATTTCTTGTGCTCTTGGGACTCGTCTCATCCTCTGACTCAAATAAACGCTTTATTTTGGTATCTATCATACATTCCAATCATCAGAAATCAAATAATTATGATGACATGAAAAATTATGGGTGCTTTAGGCATTTTATGGTTCAGAGTTGCAGGCTAGTATAAAAGAAATAAAATAATATTGATTATGACAAAAATAAAATTTAATATATATGTTTAGTCAGGTTTAATTAAAAGTTTTATAAATTATTAAGAATTCTAATTTATTGTGTTTAATTGTTTTTGTTAATTGTTTTTAGTTAGTATTACCAAAAATATTTAGCTGACTATAAATAGAATATTTTGATATTTTATAATAAAATATTTTGATATTTTATAAATAATATAATTTATATAAATATCTTAAAATTTAGAGAATATAGTAATTGAAAAGAAAAATATTTCTATTAAGCAAATATTTAACTCACCATAAATAAATAATTTTGTTATCCATATAAAATACATATTTAAAGTTAAAGAAACATAAACTTACTTTAAAAAAAAAAAAAAAAAAAATTACATTTTATTTTTCAATGTGAAAAATTATATATTATTACACTTTTTAAAAATTTCAATATAAATTTAATAAACTATATCAATATTCATGTATTTAATAAAATTTTAAGTCCAAAAATAAGCAGTTGTATTGAAAGTAACAATAAATCATTTTAGACAATCTATAACTAAATATTTCATATTTAATTTAACTAATATATTACAATGTTTAATCAATTGAACAAAACATATATTTTTTGGTTAAAATATTTAAATGGCCTTCTATTTATATTTGTCAGATTCTAAATTCAGCATATTGGTTGGAATTGAATTTGGAGAATTAACTATGTAGCTTACAAATTTCAAACCAAATAATTGCAATTAAAAATACAATTAAATAATGAAAAATTATATTTATATATATTAGAATTAGAAATATTAAATCTCTCCAAATGGAAAAATCTAATCCCACTAATCACGGAATCTAATCCCACTAATCACGGGCTAAATCCAAGATTAAAATAAATCTATTCTGGTTGGTTTACTAATAGACTTAACAAAATAGTACTAATATACTTAACAAAATAGCATACATGACAGTACATAAAAATTCCATACTAGCAGTGCTCTGCCCTGCCTTGCCCAGATGGTATGAGTGTCAAACAGATAAACCTGAGGCCTTGGGTGATTTGGTGGAGTAGTTACCCTTCGACCTGGCATCTATAATAATATGTTCTTTGAGATTGCAGACTCTGACCACCCATCCCACCCAACCCAAAGAAATGAAAAATAAGATAGGAAGGAACAGCAAGGAAAACGATGTGAATATTGCAACCTAAAGATGGTGTGAAGAATAAGTGGTCATTCAACTGTATTCGTTTCCAAAACTTAAAATCTGTTCATTCCAGCAGTATATTTATTTTCTTGAATTCAAAAAATATTTTCCTTTGGCTTATTTTGAAAGAAGGAAGTGTCAAAATGGTAGTACCTGATGAAGGCGGTTGAAGGTTTTTGGATTCAGAATTTGGGGTGGAAGGAGTTCTGCTTTTCAGACGCTCTGACCGGCGAATGGGAGTGCATTCCAGGACCGATTTCTGAGCAGAGTGGGTTTTGTATTTGCGCGGGGATTTGGTAACCTTGAAGAATGCTTTCAGGTCTCCTGCTTGCTTTTGGACTCCCAACTCTGCCATGCGAGCCTTTAAAGAGAGAGAAGCAAACCTATTATCGCTCTGAAAATACATGAAACAACAAGGGAAAAAAAAACGAGTCTAAATACCTGGTTCTCAGCAATCCTGGCCATGCGCAGAGATTCATAGGCATTGTTAGGGGAAAGGGGTATGCATGTTTCCTCAATCTTGCACGACTTTGATTTCCCCATTCTCGTACAAACACACAGAAACAGCTTTACTTCTGAGAGAAACTACTGAATCTATAATGGAGCGGAGACTGAAGTGGAAACACTTGCGGGTTTTAACAACAGGTTACTTGGCACCGCTCGAAAGGTTTTACCAACGGCTAGCTTGTTTCCCGTGTATTTATCATTTAAATCTCAAGATGTACCTTTTCATGTATAAAGTAAGATACTTTTTAGGTATATGTTAACTAGATAAATATTCATTAACTAGGTATTTGTGAACTAAGTAAGTATTAAGTTTTGTATAAATATTCATTTAGCCGTTAAATTTTTAGGCCCAGATGTTACAAAAATAAGATTTTAAGAGAAATGGAATATTATGGATGGTTTAGATTTAATAATATGAGAATATTTTTAGTTTTATATATAATATAATGGATGAAATCAAGGGTTTTTCAACAGTTTTTACTTTTACTCTTTTTATTCTATATTATAAATTCTCATAAATATGAATGACACATAAATATCTTGATTACTATCAAAACATTTTGAAGTATATGGTTGTGCTAGTATATGTGAGTATTTGGCATTCTCTCCAATCTCTAATATATGAGATATAAGTAAGTTGATTTGTGTGGGGTTTAGTCCCATCAAATTATAAGTTCAAACTTTGTCAAGAGGGGTTGAAGGTGGGAGCTTGTTATGGGTATAAAGATTGTCCCACAAAGTGTCTAGGTTCGACCAATCCTCACAATTTTAGTGGCAATATCTTATAGTTGGGTAAATCATTCTTCCAACCAACATTAGGGTTGGGTCCAACCATGAAATGTCTACCAAGCCTAATTTGGAAAAAAAAAAAAAAAACTACAAATAATATATATATTTATATATAATTAATTATATATTATTTATTATATTATATAAGAGAGGACCTCTACCCAACCTACAACCAAGGTGGCTCATCCAGAAAGCACAAGTCCTATACTGTACAAACCAACAAAAACTTAAAAAAATAATATATATATAAGAGGATCGGGACCTCTCTATCCCTTAACCTAAGTTATGATAATGACCAATATGGTCATTTTCTTCTTAAAATGCTAACATGTTCATTTTATGATTGTACTTGGAACTTTATGGTGGGTGAAGAATTCACTCCTTTTTTCTGTTAATTTACTTATATCTCTATCTCTTTGTTTACATTATATTTTATTGTAATGTTATCGTTATTTTCTTTTTTTTTTTTGTTAGTTTTTCGTTAGTCATGAGGATGACAAGGAGGTGAGCTTTGATCCACTCATCTGTGGGGGAGGTGGGGAATCCAAGCCTCACATGTTCAACCACTACCTTCGAGTACCCCATGGCAACCTCAAGGGTCCAATGCCCTCATGGGAGATTCATTAAATCCCTTTGATAAGGGAAGAAACCCGTTTCAATAAGTCTAACACCTTCTCTCACACACACAAACCTTATGCGCCCATTAAAGTTTGAATCTAGGCTATTTCTATGAGAATAACCCATCCCAAATACCAAGTGAATAGAGAGTCTAGAATAAACAATGTCTATTGTGGGCAAAGGTCATCAAAAGGTAACAAAGATAGAGAAATGTTCCCACAAACATGATAGAAGTCAAGTTCTATGATCTAGACTAAAAACTTGTTGGAAATACTAAGAGGAGGGGTGAATCAATGTTTTGTTACTTTTAACAAATTTTCACTTAGGTAATTTTGGAATAGGATTCACATTACACAATCAATCATCTACAATGTATGAACACAAAAATCAAAGTGCAAGTCAAGACTTGAAGAATACTTGAAAATAATCTTCAATTTATTACAATGATTTGTCATGACACTAATTGTCACGCCCCTACACTGGCGGTACTCTTCCAACCACACTATAGGAGGTGCAGCACCACCGACCACTTTCTTTTTAACAATACTTGCGATCGTGGACTACGCCTACTTTCTATACTTAGTTTATTTTTTAGCTTTCCTAAGTACGCCTTCATTAGCACAGCAGAAACATTCATACATCATTCATAGTTATTATCTTTTAACATATATGCACAACAGATAATAAACCAGGAGGGGCAACTCCCTGAAATATGAGTCTGCCCGATAATATCAATACTTCACAAAATATTCAGTTTTAGAGTCTTTGCAGGAAACCCCAAGTTTCTTTGGTACAATATCTGTCAAATCGTGCAAGTCAGCCTGCACCGTTCAGACCACCTGAACCACCGTTTGGAGTGCCCAAGGATACTTTTGCCCGTCACACCTTGTTCACCGTCGCACTGTTCAGCACGTCGTTGAGCCGTTCCGGCGGACGGCCTCACGTGCCCTCATCCACTCAGTCGTTCGGGTGGACACCCTCACTCGTTCATTCGTTCGACTCGGTGCCCTTGCACGCCCTTGCCCGAACACCTTCACACGTCTTCACCCGAACGTCCTCGAACGACTTCGCTTGTTTGATCATTCGACCCGGCGCCCTCGCACGACTTCACTCGAATGACTTTGAACAATCATTCAGGCAAACGCCCTCGGATGCCCTCACCCAATCATTTGGCCCGACGCCCTCGCCCGACCTGCAACTCTGTTTTCTATGTTTACCTCAGCTCAGTGTTTTGACCCAAGAGTCCGCCTACACCTTGTCAAATTTTAGTCCTCTCCAAGTTAGCTCGCCCTCTAACTCGCATGAACACTTGGAAACTTCAATTGATTGCCTTTTTCCACCATTCCAACACTTTACTTATATGGCGGTTGGTCCATCGTTTGGGGCGTCGACTCATCAAGCCGACCCACCGTTTCGTTCAACTCGCCCCAACTTCGCGTCGACCCATGG
>APFE030289799.1:0-13142 GCA_000404065.3 Pinus taeda | reverse complement strand
CCTATTTGGATATATGATTTGCAATGAACACTTTGAGTCAATTCATGATTGAGTCCATTCATGCAAATTGGGTTTTTTCCAAACACATATTGAGATATTTGAAGGGGACAATTAACCTTGGTCTGAGATATTTAGTCGGTGATGTATGGATTCATGGAAACAATGATGTTGACTAGGTTGGAAATTTTATTTACAGGAAGAGAACATCAAGGTGTTGCTTTATTTTGGGGTCTATGATGATACCTTGGATGAGAAGGAAAAAAATTTCCATAGCTTTAAGTATGACTGAGGCATAATATATTGTTGCTAGCATGGCTAGCTGTGAGGTAGTCTAGCTGAGGAAGCTCTTTCGAGAGCTATTTGAGTAGGTCTTGGTTACAAAAATTGTATACTGTGACAACAATAGTGGGATCCGATTGGAAACGAAACTCGTATTCCAAGACAAGTCCAAGCATATTGAGATCATATGTCACTACATTCGAGACATGGTGCAAATAGAAGCAATGAGACTCCATCACATTTCGACCGATGAGTAGATAACATATATACTCATCAAGGCTTTGCCGAAAGGGAATTTCTTTCTCTTCAGAGAGAAACTTGGACTTATGGATGTGTCCCTCCTAGGTAAGGGTCTTGACTGATCAAAGACACTGAGCTATGCTCTCCCCCCTTGGTTGAGCTCCCAGGGTGAGGAATTGAGCCAAAGAGATCCTGGGGTTGAGGGGACTCATGCTCTTCTGAGTATACCCCAGTTGGAATCTAGTTTCCCACACATCTTGATAATGGGTGCTAGCTTCTTGAGTTAGGCATGATTCTTACCATTTATGGTAAGTGGAATCTCACTTAAGCTAGAGATGTAGGTGTTCTACCATTGACTCTTGATGGTCATGTTAGGGATATCAATAGATAATAAGATAGGTTTGATACTTACCATTTATGGTAAGTGGTATACCTCCTATTATCACCAGGCAGTGGGATAGGCATGATCCTTATCTCATAAGGTAATTGGAATCCCTCCTATTGCATGTGGTTCTCAGGTAGTAGCATTGGCTCCCTGTCGACTATTCTTCCCGGTGGTAGTAGAGGCTCCTCGATGATGATGATGATTATGGGTGGTAAAAAAGACTCCTCGATGGAGAGAGGGCCATATCTTGAGCTCCCCTATGATGTAAAATTATTCTTCTGTTATATTTGAGAGTGTTTAGTAGATGAGTAGAGGTGAGAAATGACGACATTTTATGATGACGGGACATTTGAGATGGGACATATGTTGCAGTAGGTAATTTCTATTTATTTGAGAGGGAGTGTTAATTTGGTAGCTCAAGGACAAATTCCCTCCTTTGGACAATATTCCTCATCAAGAAATACCCCTCCTAGCCCTTTGAATAATTTCATTTGGTTAAGGACAAATGTATTTTTGAAGAGGAAACACACATGTGCACAAAAGTACATGTAGGATTTAAAGAGAAATTGGACACCCTTGGAATCATATAAATATAATTCAATTGAAACTCATTTGGAGATCATCAATAATCATCTTCTTCTCTCTCTTCTTTGGATTGGCTCACACAAGTCTAAGATTGGTTAGCAAAATTGGTTTGTATAGGTAGGAAAATGCAAAGTCCAAGCTCGCATGTGTGAAGAAGGAAATTTGATTTGGAGCTGCAAGGTTGGAACATGGAATTCTTGGTTATAGCCCCTCACTTGATAGGGTGATCCTTTAGGCTCGAGAGTTATAGCCACTCACATGGTCACTAGCTCCATGCAGATGCGAACTAAGACATTTTGATAGTTGACTGCAAACTTTGATCGTTGGTTACAGGCTTGGAAACTCTGATTCGAATTAGATATGTCTATTCAGATCATCTCTTGGATATTGTTGGGTTGGTTTTGTTGGATAATATTTTGATTGGTGAATTGGAACATTGTACTCTCTCTTTGCTGAACACTTTATGACAATATAATAAGAATAACAATTTGAAAGAGTTTTCCCAATTGTGGGTTTTTCCCTGGTCTTTGACCAAATCCTTATGTCTCTTATTTCTCTTGATTGTCTTCTACTGTGTATTTCATTTATTGTTCTATCTACAATTGCTGTTGATAATTGAAGAATAAATTGTTTTGAAAGATTGCTAATTAGAGAAAAGAATTGGACTAAAGTGATTTTGACAACATAGAACAATGGAAAATTAACACACCCTAAAATAAAAACTTAATCCATTAAATTGGGTCATATAGTTTGTTATTTCTTTTAATGTGTAGTTCTTTCTTTTAGCAACACCATTTTTCTATGGTATATATGGAATCATATGGTGCATCCAAATGCATAGTGTAGTGCCATATGTTTTATATTTCTTGTTAAAATATTTGAGTCTATTATTTGTCATTAACATCTGTAGCCAATGTTTATATTGCTTTTCTGTAAGGATATTGTATGCCACAAACATGTCAAAATCTTCACTCATACTTTAAGAAATAACCCAAGTCTATCTAAAGAAGTTAATAATGAAAGTTAGAAATTACTTGCACTTAGAGAAAGAAAGAGAAGGAAGCATACCACACAAATCACCATGAATAAGTTGCAAGGGGTTTGAGGCATGCTCGTAAAAATTGTCCCAATGATCTTTGTTGAGAACACATCTTACACAAACAAATATTTTGCAAGAAACTAAAGGACGATCAATCACCATATTTTGATTACATAATTGTTGAAATGAGGGATACTTTAGATCATAAAAACACTTATGCCAAAGCTCACTCAAATCATCACTTTGAGTAATAAAAATTGATGGAAAAGATGATGAACCAAAATTATCAAATTTGTACAATCTAATAATACCATTAACATTTATAGTGGCTAAGACATGCTTAAGATATTTAAAATCATTGATTACAACTCCATGAGATAAAAAATATATCCTTTTACCTTGTTTTGAATTAGTGATTTGATATATTGATAGACAATTGTAGCAGACACTTGGAAAACATAATACATTGTTAAAGTGACTATCATATAATTGCATTGTTCCAAAACATACAACACTAAAAAATATATCATCACCAACAAATAGTTTTTTGGTCTTACATAAATCAATAATGGTGTCTTAAAAAAGATAAGAAACCAATAATTGCAATCCTCTTTAAGTGGAATCTTCCCTTTACAATGAGTAAAATGTACAAGACAATATTTGATGATCATAAGACCAGGTCTCCTTAGTGTGTGTGTGTGTAGGAGACAATTGGTAAAATTATAATAAAATGGGACTATGAAATTTTCTAGCTTACATAAGAATATAACAATATAAATGTAATCACACAAAATCTAGGGCTTAATAAGGGGGTTTAGGGTTAACATGGGGCTTATGTAGGGCCTAACATGACCCTCCGCTTCAAACAAGTGTTGTCCTCAACACTTAACTAACTGCTAGTGATTATGCATGGATAATTCATTTTCCCATTTCACCTTTTCCATTGCAAGTTATGTTGAAATTTCTAAGGAAAATAATCTAGAATCAATTTTCTTCAATAATTAACTACTGGAAATGATTAATTAGCATAAATTCCACATAACATTCATTTAATATCATTAATCAGTTATAAAGAAGAAAAATTCAAACATTTAAACATGAAATAGTAGTAAAATAACCATGAGACAATGAGACAAAAGGTAGAATTTAGGCCTAAGGCTAAGGCAAAACCCACAAGGGAAAAAACCAGAAATCTTCCCTTATGTAAGAGAGAGAATCAGTGTTCATCAATACACTAGAAGTAACAACATCAATAGAACAACCAAACTAGTAACAAAGATTAAGAGTCGTGCCCTCCTCCTAATTTTGACGCCCTTCTTCCTTCCTTCTACATTGGAATAAAGATCATCATGAAAGAAGTTGATATGAAAAATGAGGAGAGGTAGTATCCTTTATATAGCCTTCAAATGAGGTCGAATGTGTGCCTCTTAGGGGCCCAACCAACTTGAACAAAATAAAGGTCACCTTGAGTAATTTTGGGAGGCATAAAATAAATTCAAAATTTTCCAATTTCTTCATGATGAAAATACTAACCATGGTTACCATATTTCCAACACTCCCTCTTATCTAGGGAGGTAATTTTCATTCTCTCACAAGATAAATCTCCACAACCAATCCATAAGTCTTTAGGTCCACAACCTAAGGGAGATATCACAAGTACAGGTCACTCTCTTTGTGAATATCAATCTCCCTGACCAATCCATAGATCTCTTGGTCCATAGCCTAAGGGAGAGATCACAAGTCTCATTAAAAAGAAATATAACATCAACCATGTACCATCAATTAATATTGTTCATGAGTCCATACTCATATGCATAGGGTCCATCTCCCCAACCACAAATATGGTCTCTTGGCCCACAACCTAAGGGAGGAATCATATGCACAAGGTACATCTCCTCAACCACAAATAAGGTCTCTCAACCCACAACCTAAGAGAGGAATCCCTATCTCAATCCTCAACAAAAAGCAAGGTCTCTCGGCCCACAACCTAAGGGATAGAACTCAAGATCACTCTCCCTAGCCAATCCATAGGTCTCACAACAACTGCCTAAGGGAGAGATCACAAAATCGATATCCTTGCCCAAACTAGTCTCACAATCATCATGACCTAAGGGACCTGTTAGCGCTTGAAATTTCACCTTAGGCTGAAAAAGGTAAACTCCAAGGCAACATCAAACCACTTAGCCTCGTAGCTAGCCCTACGGGGCAGGAGAGGGTTCTCTCCGGTCTATCTCAACAAATATCTTCAACGGGCAGAGATAACCAATAAAGAACACTGATTTTAGGCTAGTAAACTAATAAAAAGGTTTTGATTTGGGATTTTTAGGGTTTTGATTGAAAATTGGGGAAAGGCAATTTTGGGTGCGGGGATTGGACACAGTTTTTGCAGGGGGTTCTTTGGGGCAAGGTAGGAGACTGTATTGATGCCTATGAAAGATTTGGATGGCTAATAATGACTGGTGAGGAGCTAAGGAGAGCAAGCAATCACCTTGAATTCTCCTTAAAGAGCTGAAAACATTGATATTAAGCAAACTTAAAGGCAGAGCATAGCAACCATGAATTCTCCCTTAACACTTCATTTGCCTAATTTGCAGAAGAAAAAGTAAGAATATGATTCACATAACAAACTTACAAGTGCAAATAGAAACACACCATCAATACATGTAACCACAGGAATCCCAAAAAGGACTGTAAAACCCTGGTCTTTCTTCCTTTGCCAAAATGCAGAGATACAATGAGTAATACAATAGAAGCTTTCTCCTTCAAGAGTCCAACCATGAAAATGACTAAGAAAGTACATAATACAGGAAAGCTAACATCTTTCCTTACCTCTAGGGGTCGAGCTCACTATCCTAGGATTTGTTTCAACCAATTCCAAACTGAGCACTAAAATCTAGGCAGTTAAAACAACTTGCCTCTATAAGCTAGGAAACCAATTCATTCATTAACTTTTTGCCTATTTCATGAATTAATCTTCTAGAAGAGATAAATAAGTGTCAAAGTATCATAAAATTACATCATGTACATCAAGGAGGATCAAAATCCACTCAAAAAAGTCAAACCTAGTCAAAACTACGTTTTGCTGAGCTATAGGTGAAAATTTGAGAAAATGTGTTGATGCGTAGCACCCCAATCCTGAACGCGTAGCGCACCTTTGAGCCAAATTTTGAGGCCCTTCCCGAAGTCCAAATGAGAAAAAGGTTGGCTTGTTGGAAATTTCTGGATGTCTACTTTCCAACCCAAGTGGAATTTCTGCATTTGGTGGTCATTTTCCCCTCCAAAATTGCAATCTCCCAAGACTGCTTCCTGTGTGTCAAAAAGGTGACAGAAAGTCATTTTTTGCTTGTTTTTTAACCATCTGGAGGCTCAAAACTTGGTGAACTTTCTTGGTAATTGCTGAGCAAGTGTATTTTTGCATGACAAATCCAAAAATGCTAAGCTTTAATGAAATGGACCTCCCCAACGAAAGGGTCGCGCACGGTGCGCTACGCGTTGGGGAAGAAAACCTGCTTTTTGCCCAAAAAATTCACAAATGACCAAAAATGCTCAAAATTTTTTGAAATTTGTGCAGAAGGTAAGTCATTTAGCACCATGCTCCTTCAAGGAAGCCTCAGCCAAGATGTGGAGGGGATCGGGCCTTTTTCTTCGTTTAGTGCCTTGGCCAACCGTCCTTTGAGCACCTTCATTTTTGCCTTACATACGTGCATTCGAGCCCAATAATGATTCTTCATGTGGCGGAGCATGTCCTTATCTTTGTTAGCCTTGGCCAGCAACCTCTCCAAATGAGCATTCACCCGAATAAGCATGGATTCTCGATCTATGGGTGTCAAATCACCGGGTCTCCTACAGGCCAATTCCTGATCTTCACGAATCTTTCGCTGCCCATAAAGCTCATGCTCATCCTCCAACAGTTTGTTGCGCTGCTCTAAATATTAAATTACCCATTTTTCCATCTGAAATTTCTTGTGCAGTGACTCATTCTCGGTCCTTTTCTATCGGATGATCTCCTTGAGCTTTGAGGCAGGAGAGCTAGCCTCAATATCAATGATGTCAATATCTGGATCACCTGACAATCCTTCCTCAATCATGGGTTGCTTTCCCCTCTCTGATACCTGTGCTGCTGTTGGAAACGAGGCCCCTTCCACCTAGTGTGGAGATAACACTCGCATTGCTGATGAATAAGGCGAGACCCCTTCCACCTGATGTGGAGAAAATACTCGCCGAGCTGATGCAAATAAGGCCCTGTGGCCTCTCTGATATGTGACCAATGGAGGGGAGCTGACATGTCTGCGCTCAGGGATGTCATACTACTGTGAAGGTCCTCCCTCCTCATAAACAACCTCAGGGGGTGGTGGCGCTGCGAAGAAATCTCGAGAGATGAAATCCTCCCATGGAATACCCTGTTGGGCCAACTGATGCATCTCCACAATCTTGATCAAAGCATAATGGTAGATGATCATGTGTTGCTGTGTTGGGCTCTTTCTCTGCACCAAGGGCACCATCCTCTCAATATTCCAGCACATGAAAAATGGTATGTTCATCATCCGTACCCGTGTGAAATGCATCAACAAGCGGATATGATACGAATACAAACGTGAAAATCTGCCCTCACAGGTGAAATAGCGAATGATGAGCCTCATCCACGGTGCATACTCATCCTTCAAGAATCTGAAAGGAAACACACCAGTTACCTGCCTCATATATACAGGTTTAATGTAGGGCCCATAATGAAATCTGTCCAATAGCTGGCGCTTGTTCCACTCTTCTCCAACATTAGGTATCCCTGTTGCTTGAGCAACAATCTCAGGTGACAATGTGAAATCCACCCCTGCAAGATTCACATGCCCATTGTGCAGATGCGAAACAAACAATCGGTCCAATTCCCTGTGGTGCTGAATTTGGGAAATTCTCTCACAATATTCATGGCATAATTGATATTGGAAACATGTGACTGCAAGTGGACAAGCTTGCAAATATGCCAAAGAGGTGGGCTTCTCTTTCACATGCTGACCACCTTTACCACCCCTGTGAGGCCTTCTTGGCAACTCAACCTCCGGTATTGACTCACGGTCATCACTTTGCTCATAGTCGGTTTCGGTTTCTGACATGATTTCAAGAGCAAAGTGGGTGAAATGTACTGCTGCTTCTGCTCAAAAACCTGTTGTTTTAACTGTTGAAATGTTGCTTCAAGGGGACAAATAACACAAGGGAGATGTTAGGGAAGGGATAATTTTGAGGGAACCGAGGGAAAATATAAGTAAAAGGGGATTTAGGGAAGGAATCATGACATATACAACATCATACAATTATAATTTATAGGGGTTTTATGGGAAGTAGGGTTTAGGGTTATGTTATTGAATTTTAGGGATAGGGATAGGGTTTTAGGGCTTTTGGTATTTTTGTTAGGGAGATTAGGTGAAAATGACAAGGGAGATGATAATGGGATGTGGGGAAAAATGGGGGTGAAAAGGGATGACCTTGAGCAGCAAAAGCAAAACCCCAGCCTTGCTTGCACTTTGACATTTGTAAGTAAAATATGCATGAACTTCTTATTTCAAAATGATGACATTTAAATGCTCATTCAAGCTTTAGCAAACAATATAATTTGATGTTTGGAGGCCTACCTGCAACCTTGAAGAGATTTGGGGTCGATTTAAGGTTTGAAGGCAATTTTTCTGTGTGTAAACCCCAACGCGTAGCGCACGCCCAACGCGTAGCGCCTGTGTCTTTTTCTCACTGTGATGACTGCCCCGACGCGTAGCGCCTGCCCAACGCGTAGCGCGCAAGTCCTGATGCGTAGAGCGCAGGCTCTCACAGAAATTTCGCCCAGTTTTTTCACTAAGTTGCCTTTCACACTTGCTCTTGGAGTCTTGGAGGCAAATAATGATAAAATGAAGGGAGGGGGGATTTTATAAACTTGATTTGAATTAATTTCCCCTCAAACCCACATTCTAATGTTTATAACATGCCATTTTTCAAAATTTAAATGCTGTTGACTTATGGTTTCCTTTTTGTCCTGAAATTTGTTGAAATGATGCTTTTTCTTGAAAACTTTTGCAGAGGTAGCTTCTGAGGAGTCTTGGCAAAGGGGACCAGGGCCGCATGTTGACTTCCGAAGAGTTTGAATTTTTACCAATTTTACAAAAAATGAGAAAATGACCTTGTCTCCAAAAACAGGGTTTTTTGAATTCAAGGTAAAAATTAGCTGTACAATATGAAATCTTTTGAAGTGATGCTTTGATAGACATCCCTCTGGCCTGCTGGGCATTTATTGACCTTAAAAACATGACCTCAAAGACAATTTGGACTAAACCCTACACTTGGGACCTTGACCTCATAACAAGACCAATGACCTTGTAAAGAATTTATTGACTAAAACAAACTTAATCCAGCAGTGCCAAGAGGGGAATACAAGACACAAGCTCCTCCATCAGGGTTATGGCATGCCTAATGGAATGCAATAAGATGACACCGATGAGACACCTACTTATGCAAATGCAAAGAGCTTTGATAACTGATGGAGGGCTACTAGACCGACTCTAACATTGGCTCCAATGGGGATGGTAGCTCCTTGGAGGTGCCAAGAACCTTAGACCTCTGGGAGAGCAGACCAGTGCCTTTAAATCATTGGGAAATGGAGTCATTATTTACATATTTTACCCAAACTGAGACAGCTTTATTGACTTGACAAGTGACTGAAAATTGGACCAATTTTGACTTAAACTAACTTCAACTTTAAACAGAAAATGAACTGATACAAACAACATGACAAACTCACACCAACTAATCTTCATCTTCAGAATTATAGCCTTCACCACGGGCCCCAGACTAAAGCCAAAAGATCAGTTCACACTTGCCATGGAATCAAAGTAAAATGGTAATTACAATGATAATGACTAGAGCAGAAAATGCTCAGACATGGTACCTTTTAAGCAGTCAACCATTGACCGACCCTCCGAGACAATCATCACCATTCATTTCTTTGAGAAGAAAGGCATTTGGACCACGGTATGCTGCAATTTTGTAAAGACCTTTCCACAAGTTGTCAAACTTTCCATGTTTCCCTTTGTCTTCATTTCGGGCATCCCACCTCAAAACAACATCATCTATTTGGAAATCATCCGGTTTTGTTATCCTGTCATAGATTTTCTTTATGTGCTCTTGCAACTTGATAGTCTTGTGAAGAACCTCCTCCCGTGCCTGCTGTAAATGAATCATTTGACTAATCTGCCTTTGTATGGGATCCTCCTCACCACCAGCTTCTTGAAGCAATTTTGCCACCGGAATACTAAGCGAAGTAGGAAACATTGCATCTGTCCCGTAAACTAGTTCAAAAGGTGACATACCAATTGACCTTTTCTGACTTACACGATCAACCCATAATGCATTTACTAACTTTTTGTGCGATCTCTTCTTTTTGATTTCCAGCAATTTATTTATGATGTTTACCAAAGATTTATTCGAAGATTCAGCCAGCCCATTTCCTTGCGGATGATAGGCGGTCGAATGCCCCAAACTGATATTATATTTGTAGCAAAAATCAACCATCTTCTTCGATTTAAACGCTGTTGCATTATCTGCAATCAACTTATGTGGACAGCCGAAACGTGACAATATGTTATTTTCAAGGAAAGAAATAATTACCAAGTCTGTGGCCTGTCGGGTGGGAATGGCTTCAATCCATTTCGTGAAGTAATCTGTGGCTGTCAATATCCATCGATGCTGTCTGGAAGATGCTGGATGAATTTCGCCAATGAAATCCAAGCCCCACTGCTGAAATGGTGCGCTGACTTCAATGGGCTTGAGAGGCAATGGCTGTAATTTCTGCTTTCCTTGAAAAATTTGACATTCATGACAACTCTTGATTGCTTTATATACATCTGAAAACAATGAAGGCCAATAAAAACCTACTCTTCGGATCTTGTTTGCCGTGGTCTTCCAAAACAAGTGGCCCCCGCAGTCACCTTTGTGAAAATCCTCTACAGCTCTGTTAGCTTCTTCCTCAACCAAACAATTCAGCAATATGCCACCAGGGTCTTTCCAATATAGTGCAGATTTGATGATGCAAAATTTGGCAGCCTTTAATTTCAATGTCCTAGCTTTGTTTCGAGGCATCCCGGGAGGTGAAGACAAATTTTGAAGCACATATACAATATCAGCATACCAAGGAGAAGAAATAAAGATGTCAGATACCTGTAGTGCTAAATTCTCCTCGTCTTCATCGGATAGGGCAGCTATCAAATTAATGTCTAGGACATGGAGATTTGTTTCAGCCATGAATTTAGCGAGACCTTGACCCTTAATCAGCTTGGTAGGCTTAATTTCCACACCATATTCTAATAGTGCAGCAATCCACTTACCCCACCTTCCTTCCGGTTCTGCTTGTACCAAAACATCTTTAACAGCCGCATTAGGAACATATGCCAAAATGTGGGAATTCAATATGTACACACGGAAATCTTTCAAGGCTTTTACCAGTGCCAATGCTTGTTTTTCAATGATATTATACTTCAGCGCTCCGTCCCTTATAATACGACTGAAAAAAGCAATGGGCTTCTCAACTCCATCTCTCTTTTGCATCAGCACAGCTGCCAATGTATGCTCAGAAGCAAACGAAAATAAAATGAAATCTTGTGTATAATCCGGGTTGATTAGAGTTGGGGCTGAAGATAAAATTAACTTTACCAAATTGAAAGACTTACCGCCTCTTCTGTCCATTTGAGCTGGCTGTCCTTTTTTAGCATGTTAGTGATTTTTCTGAGGTATTCAGCAAGATTCGGAATAAAGCGACGCAGAAAATTCAACTTGCCATTAAAGGACTGAATCTCCTTCTTGTTTCGGGGCTGCTCTAATTGCTGAATAGCTTCCACACGTGCAGGATCTATACGAATGCCATCTTTGGAAATGATGTGGCCCAACAACTTGCCTTCACTCATGGCGAAAAGGCTCTTCTTCGGATTCAATGAGATACCATATTTTCTGCACTTTTGAAACACCATTGTTAAATGATACAAATGTTCTTCATCAGATTTAGAAAACACAGTTAAATCATCAAGATAAACGACCAAAAAGACATCCTTCTCATTAGCAAAGGCCATGTCCATTGCCCGCTGAAAGGTAGCACCTACATTTTTCAATCCAAACTGCATCTTGGCATAATGCAATGTCCCCCACGGAGTAGTGAATGCAGTCTTGTTGCGGTCATCATCATGCACCAAAATCTGATTATACCCGGAATAACCATCAAGTAGCGACATCCTTGATGCCCCAACTACCCACTGCAATATATGATCCATCTTGGGCAACGGATAATTGTCCTTTAGTGACACCTTATTCAGATTTCTGAAGTCTATACGCAAGCGGATCTCACCAGTCTTCTTTCTCACGGGCACCAAGTTGGAAATCCAGTCGGAAAATCTGATTGGCACTATAATTCCAGACTTGTACAAGCTGTTAACTTCTTTCTCAATCAAAGGCAGCAACTTAGGATTAATTCTTCTCAACTTTTGTCGGAAAGGCTTTTGATTTGGCTTTATGGGAATGGTATGCTGAATGATACTTGTGTCATAAGTTTTCAAATCTGAATAATCCCATGCAAAAACATCAGAAAATGAACACAAAAATATGATATATTCCTTCTTTACCTTTGGCGACAATGCCTTCGATAGTTTCACCATATTTGGATTTTCAGTTGTTCTGACATTCACTTCTTCAACACCTTCTTTCGTTGGCCTCAAAGTTGGTTTGCGGGCCACGTCATCTTGATCGAACAGCTCCTCCAAAGGAATTAATCCTTTAGGAATGAAATTATCTTTCAGTTGCAATACATCCATCTGATTTACTTCCTCAGGTTTTGTATCTATGGAGATGTCTTTGAACTCTCCTTCAACTTGCAGAAAATCCTTGATTTCTTCGTCATCTTGGAAAACTTGCCAACATCTTTGATTGTCTGGAACTGTAGGACGGTGCTTCACATAAATCTCAAACTTATTGCTGGAATTCATGGGGATTTTTAGATTGCTTGCTGCCTTAGCCAATGCATCTGCAACACCATTTTGGATGCGAGGCACACATGTCAAAGTATGTTCAGAAAACAGCTTCAAGATATCTAGGACAGCATTTCGATATGCTCGCATACGAGAATGCTTGGTCTGGAACTCACCTTTCACTTGCTTTATAACCAACTCGGAGTCGCCATATACTGCTATCTTCTTTGCCTTCAGCTTCCGAAGGATTTTCAGGCCGGCAATGAGAGCCTCATATTCCGCCTCATTGTTTGAACAATCGAATGCCAATTTGTAAGAACATACTCGTACCTTGCTTGGGACTTTGTTTCGGACAGAAAATGAACTTCGAATCCACACACCTATACCAGCACCATCGCTGCCCACAGCGCCATCAAAATCCATGGTCCAAAGACCATCCTCATCGCCCTCTAAGTGCTGAAAATGTGATGTTTCTGCATTTTATGTTTGCTGCCCATTGATTTCAGCTATTGCCTCCATGACAGCAGACCCTTCTTCACTTTCCTTTCTCAAAATTTCTCTAAAATTTTCTGTAATGTCTGGTATATCTTCTGCTTGAACTAACTGACTATCTATCTCATTAAAATTA
>APFE030289794.1:0-13630 GCA_000404065.3 Pinus taeda | reverse complement strand
AAAGAAGAGTTGGTGTACTTTGGATTTGTGATTTCAGCTGAAGGATTAAAGAAGGATCCAGAAAAGATCAAAGCAATTGTGGAGTGGCCTTCACCCAAAAGTGTTTTTGAGGTAAGGAGTTTTCATGGTCTTGCTAGTTTTTACAGAAAATTCATTAAGAATTTTAGTAAGATTAATGCACCTATTATTGAGACCATAAAGAAAGA
Source organism: Pinus taeda (assembly GCA_000404065.3). Classification (NCBI taxonomy): domain Eukaryota; kingdom Viridiplantae; phylum Streptophyta; class Pinopsida; order Pinales; family Pinaceae; genus Pinus; species Pinus taeda. The sequence continues at coordinate 13,424 of APFE030289794.1, read as the reverse complement.
CAAACAGCCATTTAAGTGGACTGTTGAAGCAGAGAGAAATTTTCAGCTTTTAAAGAAGAAAGTAACTGAAAAGCCTGTTTTGGTTCTTCCTGATTTTAACAAAACCTTTCAAGTTAAGTGTGATGCCAGTGCAGAAGCAATTGGAGGAGTGTTGAGCCAAGAAGATAGACCAATAGCTTATTTCAGTGAAAAGCTAAATGATGAAAAAAAGAAATATTCTTCTTATGATAAGGAGTTTTATGCAGTTGTGAAGGCATTGAAGAAGTGGCGACATTATTTGATGTCAAAGGAATTTATTCTTTATTCAGATAACCATGCTTTGCAATTTATCATGCAGCAACCAAAGCTCAACCAGAAACATGCTAAATGGGTGGAATATCTTCAAAGCTTTCATTTTGTGTTGAAGCATATAACTGGACAGTCAAACAAAGTTGTAGATGCCTTAAGTAGGAGGAATGTTTTGTTGCAGGAAAGTCAAATCCAAGTGAAGGGTTTTGATTTTCTCAAGGAGTTGTATGAAGATGATTCAGATGTTAAGGAGGCATTTGAAGCTTGCAGGAATCCAATTTTGGCAGATTGGAGTAAGTGGCTGGATTATTTTCTACAGGATGGTTTATTGTTCAGGAGAAATCAGCTGTGCATACCAGTCTGTTCCATGAAGGGAAATTTAATAAAAGAAAAGCATAGTGGGGGACTTGTAGGTCATTTTGGTGTAGAGAAGACTTTGGAGCAGCTCAACAGGTTTTATTTCTAGCCAAGAATGAAATTTGAGGTGGAGAAGTATGTAAGAAATTGTAAAGTTTGCCAGTATGCAAAAGGAAGAAGCCAGAATACCGGATTGTATATTCCATTGCCCATTCCAGAAAGGCCTTGGGATATGATAAGAATTGATTTTGTGTTGGGATTGCCCAAAACTCAGAGAGGGTATGATTCAATCTTTGTTGTAGTAGATAGATTTTCAAAAATGGCACACTTTATTCTCTGTTATAAAACTAGTGATGCTTCTCACATTGCTAACTTGTTTTTTAAAGAAATTGTAAGATTGCATGGGTTGCCCAAAAGCATTGTTTCAGACAGGTATTCAAAGTTCGTGGGACATTTCTGGCAAACATTATGGAAGAAGCTGGGAACTAAGCTAAGTTTCAGCTCAGCCTATCATCCTCAGACGGATGGATAGACTGAAGTTGTGAACAGAAGTTTAGGCAATCTTTTGAGGAGTCTTACTGCAGAGCATCCAAAGCAATGGGATCAAGTATTGCCGCAAGTTGAGTATGTATATAATGATAAGCCAAACAGGAGTACAGGACAGAGCCCATTCCATATTGTTTATGGAATGCATCCTAGAGGAATATCTGAACTAAGAAATTTGGGGAAAGAAGAAATGAGGAGTGCAGAAGGTGAAGACTTTGCTTCCAGAATGCAATCAATTCATGAACAGGTGAAACAACAGCTGCAAGATAGCAACATCAAGTACAAAGCTAGAGCAGATATGAAGAGAAGAGAAGTGAATTTTGAAGTTGGAGACTTGGTGTTAGCACATCTCAGGAAGGAGAGATTTCCAAAAGGTGAATATAATAAGTTGAAGCCTAAGAAAATTGGACCATGCAAGATACTAAGGAAGTTCTCTGCAAATGCTTATGAGATTGAATTGCCACCTGGCGTGGGAATATCACCAATTTTTAATGTTGCAGACTTGTATAAATATCAGGATACAGCTACAGATGATGCAATACAGGATCAAGAGACTACAGAGGTTAATTGGGTAAAACAGCTGCCCACAGCAAGGAATTTACAGCCAGAAAGAATTATAGACAAGTAGGTGCACAAGAAGACAAGGAGACGGGAATACTTCCAGTATTTAGTCAAATGGAAAGGACAACCAATCACTGAAGCTACTTGGGTCACAGAAGATGTTCTACAGAAACTGGGAAAATCTGTAGACCAGCTCATGGACAGGAGCCCATGAAGATTTTTGTCCTCAGGAGTCTGATGCAGGAGCATCTGATTCAGAGGAAAAATCTTCTGATTTATTCCATAAAAAATCAAAAAAATCTACAGGCAAGGAGTGGGATCCTTAGCTTGCTGTTTTCCATGTTTTTTTAGTTAAATTTAGAAATAGAATATGCCATCTTTTCTAGATAGAATAAGGCATACTAGATTAGAATAAAGAAAAGCTAAGATTTTTATGTATTGTTACTTCCTATATGTAATTGCTTTTGTAATAAAGCATCTAGGGATAAGAAGGAAAAAGATGAAAAACTCAGCTGCTAAGTAGGAAAGTTTTTTTGTCCAGGTAAGAGTCTAGAATTAGAATTTTCTTTTATGCATGGAAAAAAAAGGACAGTGTGTGTGTCTTGAATAGAGAAGGAGCGCGGACGTGAAAAGAGGAATGGTTGTTTAGCTGGGAAAGGGAATGAACCCGCGCTGTCCATAATTGATGGCTTGAATAAAACAATTTAGAAGGGTGTTTACAAAACCTGGCGATGTCAATTCTATGTGCATGCCTGTAAGTTATGATTTAAGTACTACGTATGCTGTCAATTTTCAATTGTATGCCTGAAGAATTTTAGATGGAAGGCTGTGGCGGGTCTTTTAAGAGACTGTGTAAAAATATATATACTGTGGCTGCTTAACAACCGGTTCATTCACTGTCCAATCGATTTTCTTTACGCTGTCCAAATGATTCAATTATGTTGCATTAAATTATCCACAGTGGTTATCGAATTTACATATACCGTGGGTGTGATTGTTAAAGTTATATCATAAAAAAGTGGTGTTTGTTATTATTTCCGCACGCTGCCTCCATAAAATTAAAGCGCTGTTCCTATAGATTTAATATAACGCCGTTGATAACACGTCATAGCAGGTCATGAAAGTAAATGGAACTGTGCCTTGATGCAGCGTTATGAATTTGTATGAAAAAACCGTGAAGTAAAGCGCTGTTGATTCCTCTATGGTCGTTGAAAGGCCGTGCGCCACCGTTGCATGGAGTATTTTTATTACATTTATATATTTGTGTAATCAAAGAAGTCTGTGCTCAATTTCTATATGTAACTTGTTTAAATGAACAAACCAGTGAGCGGATAAGACAGATCAAAAAGGCGGAATTGGTACAATTTTGTGACCGTTCTTATAAGCATTATATATGTTGAAAAAGGAGAGAGTTCATGACTGAGGATCTCCAGAAATTGGAGAAGGAATAGATTGAAGACATAGAAGATATAGCAACCAGATTCGGAAGATTGTCATTGCAACTAGACAGCAGTCCATCAAGCCTCCTACTCATGTTAGATGTTGTATGTGAGTATAAATGGAACTACTTGTATTAAGTTTTCTTGTGAAATAGACTTATATTGGTCTGTAAGATATTCAGTGAATAGAATTTGAGAATCATTCAGTTGAGGAAGGTACCTAGCATGTCTATATGAGACGGTATCTCTAGTATTGTGTTATAGCTCGGTAAATGTTTATGCTCACAGAATAATATTCTAAGTGTATCGTTAGTGGATTAGGTTAAGTACCATGCATGCCTTAACACTAGCATCTAATTAAGCTAACCTATTTAGTTATGCATGTCATAAGAATGTCATTTAATGAGGCTCTGTTTACTATTTTTACTTGTTGCTTAAAGAGTAACATATTTTGACTATGCCTATAGTATTATAATCATGATACATAGCCATGTTGGTTACAGTAAGCTCAAAGAAAAGTCTCATTAATGCTGGTGTGGAGTTTTCGCATGCATGTGGGGGGGTTGTCAATGAGTTTGGTTAACTTCCTGCTATGATTTCTCTCTCCCAAATTGTGATGTATGACGAAAGGTTGACCCAATGTACAAGTCCACATTCCACTTCTATGTCATTCAATTAATAAGAATATGAATCCCGTGGTATGAATAATAGTGTTTACATAATAATGAACTAAATGTAATGTGGACAACTGTTGAATCTTACCAGTAAAAAAATAAAAAATCTACGTGAAAGGAAACCTAGTGGCATTGAAGCTTGACGTAAGATTTATTGTTGTAATCTTCTGATACAAAACATAGAAATGATGCTATAAGGATCTAAAGTTGTTGTATCGAATGTTGTGGCAGTGTTTTGAATAGAACTATTGTAAGGAAACAAAAGGTGGGATGAACCACATGCAAGAATATTTGGGGCTTAAATAAAATTAATTTAATTATAAAGTTTACTGAAGGTTTGGTTACAAAAGTATGCTTGACTTACAAAGTTAGTTAGTTCGATAATAGATTTTGAAATTGTGTGTGTGCACAAAAGGAATGAGCAAAGGGATAGAGTTAATTAGTGGTACGTTCTGATTCAAAATGAATGTGAGGTTAATGAATCAAACTCTGGGGAACACATAAAAATAAACATAGTGTAGATAAATTCCATAATAGGCGGGTGTATGATATGGTGGTATCTGTGGGTGATGGTGTGAACATCATCCACTATCATAGCATAAGAATTTGTACATGCACAATAGATAATAAGGTATAATTCTCATCATGTGAGTGGTTGTGCACAAATGGTAGTTGTGCATTGAGAGAAGACTCCTTTAATATGGTTATTCGTACTGTAATGGCATTTTAATGGATAAATTGTAATATATTGGGGGCTTATCACCATTATTTCCTCACCAAAAGCCATGTATTCGCTTTATAATATGTGAGTTAACATGCTAATAATTATTTTTATGGAGGATTCTCCTAAGTGAGGATTTTAATTTTTTTACCTATTATTGTTATAGGTCATCATAAAAAAAATAAGTTTGAGTATTGAGGCTATACATATATGCATGATAGCAACTAGAGGAAAACTTGGGCAAAATTGGTATTGTGAATGATGAAGAGAAATTAGAAAGTTTTTGCTTAAAACCTCTAACACAACCCATAACATGTACCAGTTGAGGAACCATGTGGAAAACTATATTAGGTAAGAGATTTAAATAAGGATTGGTGAATAAAAAAAATCTCACCTGATACTTGAAAAGAGGATTATATAATGTAGGAAGCCCATGGTCGTACCTGGAATTAATTTATATATATATATATATATGTCTTCTCAGGGATAGTTTTACATGTTGTTACCATAGTCTGGTTAAGTAGTCATTAAAATAAACATGTTGAAGATAAACATTCTTAATATCCATGCATATTAATGAGTTAGATGAATTTAGGATGCAAGCACATGTGTGTGCAGTAATAAGACTTGTAACAATGTTGTATTATCAAATGGTATAGTATAGTTACGTAGTAATGAGTCATACGAATCTTCCATGTAAGCACTTCCTCATGAATTCCGGTATTGATAGTCTCTTACATGTTGAAAGAAAGAAAAGTCATTTCTCAACAATCATAAAGATGTTGGTTACCCCAATGCCTATTAAAGGGGAGTATGTTCTGTAGAAGGAAAGAGCGTGATTGACCTAATGATTATATTGGTAAGTAATGTGGAATTGTTGTTGTGTTGTGATAGATTGTATGTTTTGTTTCTTAGATGATGGGCATAGTTGTGTTGAGCAAGGATTGTTGGCTTGTGACATGTAGAATCAATGTTATGCTGCTATCAATGCCTACAAATATGCATAGCATGTAAGAATTTGGTTCTTCCTCCATGAAGGGGATTTCAGTTCCTTATTGAATTTATATTTTGTTAGGAGACATTCTTATGTTTTTATCTGCTAATAGTAAATAGGAAAGGTATGCATGACTATGTTAAGAGTTAGGCTAGACAAGAAAAATTGAAGGTTATAGTAGAAGTAAATAGGAAAGGTATGCATGAATATGTTAAGAGTCAGGCTAGACAAGAAAAATTGAAGGTTATAGTAGAAGACTTTATAACTGTACAAATTGTGGTTCTGATTAATCCTTTGCTTAATGCATCCACTTACAATGTGATTTGTTCTTCAGTTAGAAGAAAGTATGATTAAGGGGAAACTTAAATTTAACAAATTTTGAGGAGATATGCATCTTTTGATGAATATGCATAATGGACCCTATAAGTATCCTTGAGTACAAACCATAGTAATTGATGAAGTGGCACAAATGGTATAGACCACAGGGCCAGCTAAATGGTATCCAAGAATCTATTTAAAACATATTGATATCATATAAATAAAATACATAATTGGTATCAAGCAATTTCAAGAAGTCCTCTTATTGGATTGCATTGATAAGATGTATGGACAACATAAGGAAATGTTGCGTAATTGAAACAAAAAGTCATAAGTAGATAACTCATCTTTTGGTAAATGGTGATTTAATATTAAGGATGAGCTAAGATGTAAATACCCTGAGATCATAAACACTTACAACCACAAGAAGTGTAGGATTGAAATTAGTAACAACTTTCATGCATAACTACACTGAATTATACATGGCCAACAGGTTGTTGGGTCATAAAAAGGGCAAACGTAAAACATACAAAGTGAATTAATAGAATCACCCTTCTAGGTTGTTTTCTTTTTGCCTATAATAGAATCTCTTATATTATATAAATTTATTTATAGATATAGATATCGAGCGGCTGTACATTCTCCCCCTTTTTTTGTTTATGAGTATTATCATTAGGACTATCATTCTTCCTAATTTTGGATATATGCAACTTTCATATAAATATTTATAAACATAACATATAGATATATAATAATTATTAATTTCAGTTATTTGATTTGAGTAGTTGTTATGATTTTTACTTTATTTAATTATTATAATGCATTCATGGAGGTTTTATTAATACTAGTTAGTTACAATATGTATTTTTTAGTCTAATTTATTTATTTACTTAATTTATTTTTATAGTTTTATCTTTATTATTATTACTAATTATTTATTTATTTATTTAAGCAGTCTAATCATCTCCACAATTATCGATAATAAAGTAAAATAGGTCTAGATATCTCTCCTATCTTTAAACTATTTTACATTAATATTTTAAACTATTTTACATTATATTTTGATAAAATAATATATATATATATATATATATATATTATATATATATTTAATCTTAATAAACTAATTAAATTAAGTAATAAACAATCCTATAGATGTTCTTGACAGGTATACTATTTTAATTAATAAATTAGATACAAATTAACCTAATTTTTAAAACAGCCCTTTATGATTATTAACACTTCGTTTACCTTAACACACTAATTTATATACATATTAGTAAATAAATTAACAAATGGGCAGCTTAAGTCTTGAAACTTACCATTAAAATTATATATTTATTTGTATCCTAATAATATTAGTACTCATTTACTTCTATCCTAACAACAGATTACCTTTATTAAATTTGACTAAGAATAGATATTATTAAATAAATCATTTTATTTTATATTATTTTTATAATTTTAATAACATTTAGAATGTTTAGTTATTCTCTCATAACTAATTGTACCTTAAGTTTATTACTTTAGAGTAATTATATTATTAATAAGATATTAAAATAAAAATTAATATTTATTTATTAATATTAATGTTGACCTAGCCCTAGAGTCCAAAAGTCCCAAAATAGCTGTTGTGGAGTCTCTGCACACTATTTTCACATGCGCGGCCAGATGATGATTCTTCAAACTTGTCCTTACGATGAATCACAGTAGTTGGTTCGAAACGCATCGACAAAAATCTTTTTCATTTGATTTTACACCGAAGCTCTTCTTATAAATCTGATGAATATTAAACTTCAAAAACTATGAGTTAATATTAAACTTCAAAAACTATGAGTTAATATTTTGCTTTAGAACATTATTAACATATACTTATTAAAAAGTCTATACAATGCTATTAAAATATAATCTTTAAAACTTGAATATAATTTTAAAAATTTATATATTACAAAAATGAAATTTTAATGAAATTTTAAATTTATATATGAAAATTTTAAATCTAAAAATAATTGTTCAATACAGTGAATTTAAATAATTAAAATTATTTTTATAAACTTAAACGCCAGTTTTAAAACAGATTATATGCAAACAATTTTATATCCATCCAATTAAATTACCTCGTTTCTAAAAATAGAGTTCCATAACTCTGGTCTGCTGCAGCTATACTTCGTAGATAACAATAATTATTTTTATAAACTTAAACACCAGTTTTAAAACAGATTATATGCAAACAATTTTATATCCATCCAATTAAATTACCTCGTTTCTAAAAATAGAGTTCCATAACCCTGGTCTGCTGCAGCTATACTTCGTAGATAACAATAAGGTATTCACGTTAAGCTGTAGTCAACACTGAAGTTCTGCACCGATCAGTTTTAAAATTCAATTAATTATTAACAACTTAACTCTATCTAATAGTAAACTTTGATACCTTTAAAATTAAATCGGCGCCGATAGTAACTACAATAGTCAACTGAAGATTATTTACAGTCAACTGTACTCTATCTAAGAGAGAACTGAAGATTATTACAGTTATAGATCGTAATTAACTGTGAACTCCATCGAATAATGGATACGTTAAGAGATTGAATGAAGTTAAAAGGTACAACCCATTGCCCACCATGCAATCCATTGCCCATTATGCAATCCATTGCCCATTATGCAATGAGACATTGAAGCTCAGCCCCACTATGCAATCAGAGGATACAATCCGTTGCCATGAGTTGTAAGCGCCCTCCAATCGAGTTGTTGTTGTAGAGACATTAATGAGAGGCCGGATTTGAAGCTCAGCACACTCAGTCCCACAGTCGGAGTCTTCAGAACAGAGCTCAATCGAACGCTTTATGGTGAAGCCATGATGAGCTTGGCTCTGAAGAATCCGAATGTGGCAGTAAGGACGCAGATCAAGCACTAACTGCATGGAGTATTGATGCCAACTTAATCCGAATGTGGCAGTAAGGACGCAGATCAAGCACTAACTGCATGGAGTCTTAAGCGCCCTACAATCGAGTTGTTGTTGTAGAGACATTAATGAGAGGTTGGATTTGAAGCTCAGCGCACTCAGTCCCACAGTCGGAGTCTTCATAGCAGAGCTCAATGGAACGCTTTACGGTGAAGCCATGATGAGCTTGGCTGTGAAGAATCCGAATGTGGCAGTGAAGACGCAGATCAAGCACTAACTGCATGGAGTAATATTTTGATGATGCCAGCTTAACCTTCAATAGATTATCAAATTCGTAATTCACTGTGTTTGAAACCCAACATCATTGATTTCCTTTTTATGCAGAGACAAATAATTTTTGAAAGCTTATTATGCCAAAACAATGGGCAGAATTGGATTTTTTATATGAGTTGTGTGTATTTTGCTTAAGACCGTAGAATTTGAACATTAAATCTAATTGAGAGTTGCAAGAAGAGTAGTTCTCCGGGCGACCTTTTAATTATTTATTATGAGTTAATGAAGGGATTTAATATTAATTATTATGAGTTGATAGAGTGATTTAATATTTAAGCGATTTAATCTTAATGTTGTTAATTTAATGCTGTTAAGTATAGTTTAACAATTTGTTTTTATAAATTTTAAAATTTGTTAAATCTTAAATAATGTTTTTGTTTTTAACATTGAGTTTATATAATGTTTTTATTTTCTTGATCAGAAGAATAGATAGCGTTGATTTATAAGGGAATATAACTTTACATTTATGAAGATGGTAGAATTGAAAATTGTATTTTTGATTTTAGAATCAGGATTACTTTTATAATAGAGTGTTGTATATTTTTTTTTTTGAATTGTGATGAGATAAGAAGTTAGATTATATGTAGTGAAAGTATTTCATTTTTATCATCTTAAGTGATAGGTTTGTGTTTGTGGATTTATTATTGGATGGAGGATATCTTATTGAATTTTCCATCCAATTGTGTATACTTTGAGTTTCATGTTATATATATATATATATCTCTTCATTCATTTGACAAGTGTTAAATTTGAATATCTTGGTTTTTCTTGGTTTTTTTTGGTTTGAAACATGGAGACTTCATATATGCATAAGTATAAAAAAAATTGAGGAAAAAAATGAATAATAGAAACTATATGTTGTTTTATTTTATTTTAAAATTGTATATTGAATTCTAAATTAGATATTGGAACAATATTATTTTGGATAAGTGTAATTAAAAATATCACAGTTTTTTAAAAATTATTTTTTGCTATATATTAAAATTTACAAGTTAAAATTTAAAAAATGAATCTTTTAATATAGTTAATGAAAAATATTTTTAACACATCATATAATCTTAACTATAATATTTTAGGACAATTTCTTATATTTAAGAGTAAATGAATGAATGAATAAATTTTCTTAATTCAGTCATAATATTTTAACTAAAAACAACATTTTTTTATTCTTAAAACTTTTGACTTATTTTTAATATAGTAATTAACAAAAAAACAATAAATTCATAAAATTGCAATGTTTATCAACTAGTCATATAATTAAATAGTTACACCAACTCCTTATTTATTTATAATGTATCATAAACATATATTTATTATTACTATTTTTTAATAAATATATATTTATTATTAGGTTTTTGATTGCCACTGCAACATAATTTTTATAATTTATTTTAAATCAATTACAAATATAAAATATAAAATCTATCTATTAAATAAAAGTTAATACAAATTTAAAATATAACACATTATTTAAATACTTAAAACCACTTTTATAAACTTAAAAGCAAATTTTGTTACAAATTATATGCAAAACAATTCATACCCATGAAAATAAATTACCTTAATTCCAAAACTTGAGTTCCATAATTCTTGTAACTTACCCGGTAACCTCACATGTAAGGGAGTTAGAATCTTTTACACAAATTAACCACAATTAATTATCCAAATCACAACTCCACATTCCTCATCAACTATTAGATATGATCTTAGAACATAAAGTATGTAAAATCAGGGAGTTAGAATTTTTTACACAAATTAACCACAAGTAAGTATCCAAATCACAACTGCACATTCATCATTAACCATTAGATGTGATGTTCTTAGAACATAAAGTAAATATCAATAGAGAATAGTAAGTAACATAACCATTGTCAACCACTATTGTAGTACAATAACATAAATTGTCTGATGAACCTTGCATCTATTTCCTGCTTTCCTTAACCATATTAATTAATCACATACTTGACATTATGATTATCACATCATAAAAAGAGTCATCATCATCAAGGATTCAATATCATCAACTAACACAATAAGCAATCACAACATTGAACACTTGAACACTGATATACCTTGGAAACCCCGTAGGGTGAAAACCAACAAATGTTTAATCTTATTATTAAACACTCGTGAGGGTTTTCACCGCTCACTCAATGGATTATAAGGGATTCCATCCCTTATCCATTGCTATAAAATATTACAATAAAATATCATTAAAGTGTCATAAAACTAGCTAAGGCTATTACATTTTTCATGAAACCCTTTACCTACATATCGCCACTTGCTACATCCTTATGGCGTGCTTGTTCTATCAATGTACGATCACGCAACTTGTACTCATCTGCATGGACCATTAATTCTTTACCTACCACAATGTTAAACATCACTTTTCTTCGGCACAAATTGCCATCGTTTCCTGTCATTGTTGTCGACAACAAGCTTTGGCAACAAGATTAGATACAATATTAATCAATCAATAATCAACCTATAAAAGTGATCTTTAACATCAACTTATGTGCATGAGCAAGCATGACATACTAATTAACTAGTACATATATTCAAGTAAATACTTGTTTTACTTCCACAATTTTTATTCATACTAATGCATATTTCTCTTTAAGAGATCTAACCCATTAGCACTACTAAAATGTATAACACAATCATTATACCTTCATACATGTAATAAACTATTGTTTCTATGCTTATGTACATGTGTTCCTTTCACATAGTTATTTTTCGAGAACTCAACATAGTTTCTCTAACATACAAATAACATATCTCTATATCACAATGACTATTCTTTGTGCATACCATAGCTTATCATAATAGCCCTTCCTTAATGTGTGCAACACATATTCCCTTCTCTATAATACTACCATCATTTCATGTAACAAATTACATACTTCTTCCTTAAAGGAAGTCATTATAACCTCATTTCTCTATCTTCCTATATGTAAGTTTCTCATGCTTCCGTTTTCAAGAAATTATTATAGATACCCATATTTATGCTTAAAAATCATGAAACAATAACAATGTTAACTTAATCCCTTATGCACCAAAATCAAGAAATTGATCCAACTCACCTAGCAAGACAATCTTTTCAAGAGATTAATATTTTCAAGAAAGTTAACATCGATATTATTTTCAGAGATTCATCATAATACTTTCCCTACATACACACCAAATCATATTTCCAATGTCACGATAGCTACCCTTATGTGCATGCAACATGTGTTTTTCCGAACACAATTACTTTTACTTCAAAGCACATAATCTCTTCATGAAACAAGTATGGATTCTTGTTCTTGCATGAACACTATTCATATGTGTCTTTTAAGGAAAGAATATTTTTCTTTATTTTCAAGAGATCTCTCATAAAGTCATTATTTTCATACATGAAGAATTCACTCTTTTTCTAAAAGAAAACTATATTTATGTATATATAAAACATACGTTATCTTCAAGAAAGTTAGAATGATTATCTATGTGCCTAGAAGCATATCATTAGCTATTTCTATCATGCATGCAATGCATAACTATTTCACAAGAACTTCGAAATTAGCTAGTATCCCAATGAAATAAAGCATATATCCTTTTTCAATAAAATCCAACTTAACTTCTATTTATTTTATATGCGTTCTCTTTTCAATTAATGCAATAACTATTGTTTGAATATGTGTTCTCGTGGAGAAATCCTTATCAACGACTTATGTTTTCATGTGTTGATGAATGTCATATTCCTCTTCTTTATAGTATGAAGATGTATTTGTTTATGTTCTTTTAAAAATGCAATTTAACACATCACATAAGTAAAAGGTCTTAGAAGGGTCCTTTGTGACACTTGGACGAGGATCACTAGGCACTATGTATTCCAACGACATTACGACTTCTTGTCTGTAAACCAATCGAAAGGGTGTTTTTCCACTCTAGCATGTGTTAACATTGCCTAACATCCCTTGTCACTCCCTCCTTAACACACCTACAATAAAATATATAATTTAATATGTATATAACATGTTATTATATGGTCCTTATAAAATAAGGATCTCAAATTGATTAAATTATGGTATAACTGTGCATAGTGACTTATGCATGATCGGAGTGTGGAAGCATTGACATTCAAATACACTCCATATAAAATATTATGATGATATTAAATCACATAAAGACCGATGGGTTTTATGGATAAATAGACGAGCGGTCCTTATCCAATGAGGATTTAATGATGTTATCATTCTTTCATCATTTGAAGTGAAGAAACTGGTCTAGTAAGGCTCCAAGATTCATGTAC
>APFE030289782.1:0-17585 GCA_000404065.3 Pinus taeda | reverse complement strand
TTGAGGACAACACTTTTTGAAGGAGAGGGGCATGTTAGGCCCCTATACTACTAGTGTAACCCCTTATTTTTATTAGTACAACCCCCTTATTATATTGTTGTACCCATGTAGTCTTTATATTGTTACTATTGTGCCCCATAGAAGCCCACTATTATTATTATTGTGCCCTTACATTATTATTGTTATGTCGACTCTAATTATATTATGAACCCTTAGACTCCTATATATAGAAAGGATGTCTTGTCATTTGTATCATCCAAGAATTGTTCATTTGTGTAATGTAAAGGAGGTTTCCCCCTCAAAGAGGCTGAATTCTAAGGCATTCATCTATATTTTCTATGTTTTTGTGAGTTGGTTTCATAACATAATATAGTTCCTACACACACTAGTGGAACTTTATTTAAAGGAAATTTCCTAGATAATAAACCTAATATAGATGAATCATGTGTTGACTCATAGGAAGACTATATTCTTATGACTTGAGGGAAATGATACACACTAATTTATTCTTAACAAATTGACTGACTATTATAACCACTATGACCTTGGACACCCAATGAAAAAAACTCCACAACAATGGTCTTAAATCATTATATTTTGACAAAAAATATAGTAACAGGTACGTAGCATCATCAAATCATTGGAATAATAAATGATGACGAACATTTCTTGACCATCACCAAAAGTAACCAAAAAGAGCATTGGTGTGGGTCAATAAAAGATCATCACTAGAAGTGTCACCAAAGAGAGAATTAGTGATGTGCCTTAACGACCCTCACCAAAAGTGTCACCAAAGAGAGGATTAGTGACAGGCCATTAACAACCCTCGCCAAAAGTGTCATTGAAAATGGCTTTGGTGAAAAACCTTAAAGGACCATCACTATATACACTTACAACAACGATCTTTTAAAGACTGTCACCCTATGCGACATTGGTGATGGACCTTAAAGGTCCGTCACAGGCATGAAGCGTCATCAAAAACTCATTGGAATGATCAATGATGATGAACATTTATTGACGGTCGCCAAAAGTAACCAAAAATATCATTTGTGACAGTCAATAAAATATCATCACTAGAAGTGTCACCAAAGAGAGAATTAGTGATGGGCCTTTAACGACCCTCACCAAAAGTGTCACCAAAGAGAGAATTAGTGACGAACCTTTAACGACCCTCACCAAAAGTGTCATTGAAAATGGCTTTGGTGAGAAACCTTAAAGGACCATCATTATATACACTTACAACAACGCTTTTTTAAAGACCGTCGGCATATGTGACATTAGTGATGGACCTTAAAAGCCTGTCACAGGCATGACCCTCACCAATGACCTTTTGTCTTGTAGTGAGGATTATCTTCTTTATTTAGAGGTATCGCTGCATTAGACCCCAGTTCATAATGTGACAGCAATTTTGCCCATAAATGTGCACCGCCAGGAGGGTCTAGTGGGGGTGACGACGATTATTTGGAGCCCCCCCCATGGCGGGGGATCGGGGGCAGCACCCCCGAAGCTAAAAATAGATGTAGAATTTCCTTGTAAAATGTTGTAATTTCATAGTCAATCAAGGTCATTCATTAGGTGGAGATCTGATGGTAGAAGTTATGTTTAATTTAGGGTTCTTTCCCTAAAAAGCAACCCCTTGCTATATATGAGGGAATTTTATTGCGTCTATGTATATATGTGTTCTGAGTGAGAAAGAGAGAGGATATTGTGTGAGAGAGAATATGAAATTACAACAGATTTGTTGTAGGTTGTATCTCTTCAGTTTGCTGGATAATATAAAAGGAAGGACTCATTGTTTATCTGTAGACATAGCCCAAATTGGGTGAACAACGTATATCTATGTCTCTCTTGTTTTATATGTTCTCTGTGTTTTTATTTCTGCAATATATTTTATGTGTTCCATTTCTTTGTAATTTATGATTTTCTAACAAGTCCAACACTATAAAGGCTTCCTGCCATCGCCCTTGTTTTGCTCCTTAGACTGAAATATTTTTTCTCTGTTAACTACATTAAAATTCTTATACGGTGTTGAATTTTCCTTGTCATGTGTATCTTGTGGTTTTCCTCTCTTCTTATCCCCTTTTCATTTATTCTTATCATTACCTTTCCAATCCTACTTAGACTCAAACTTGCACTTCAATTGATCATAAAATTGCTTTAGCTTTCTGATGGTTTCCTCCAGTGATCATCAAACTCATCATGTTTTTGAATGACGTTGACAACCCATTGATAAATCTTTTAATCTTTGCTTTCTCCTCCTTAAAATAAGGTGCATATCTCAACAACTCCAAGAATCTCCTACTATACTCCTCATCGGTCATAGATCCCATCTTCAACTCATAGAACTCATTTTCCCTATCATCATAGTATCTTTCAGGTAGATATTTCCTCCTAAAATGTCTCTTGAACTCACTCCAAGTCAAATCCTCTTCTCGAATACCTATGACAGTCTTCATATATTCCCACTAAATGTTTGATTTTCCTTTAGGACTGAAATTAGCTATCTTAACTTTCATATTCTCCGAGTAATCATGCAATCTGAATAACGTATTCATCCCAAGAAACCAAGCTTTTGTGTCTTGTGATTTACTTATTTCTCCATCAAATGTAGGAGGCTTTGCTTTCTTGAACTACTCTGATAAGTATTGCTTCTCACTCCTCCTATATGGATGGTGACGATGATGACGATGTTGTCTCTCTGAACCCGAACTAAAATAGAACCCATGGTCATTACCCCTCCTATCAGGTGTATCCAAGAACCTACCATCGTTGACTGTGTCATCCCTGTCAAACTTGTATCCTGATTGAGACATGCTACCATATGCCCCATTAGTCCTTTCCTCCTGCCCATGACTAGTCCTGAGTGGTCCCTATCTCTACAAATCTGATAAAGTAAGAAAAAATTCAAATTCTATGTGGATACATGTGATGTGAAGCACCAAAATATAATAACTATCCATAATATTGTGGGACATTACAAAATGGTAAAATGTAATAAACCATACTTGGACTTGATTCAACTATATATTTTTTTAAAGTCTTCCTTGGATTCCTACCTCTTCCAACAATATTTCTTGAGATGCCATGATTTATTATGGTTCCAACATTTTCGTTTACTCTGCTTTCATTCTGACTTAAATCTTGATGTACCTCTTGAATTCTCGCCTTTTTATTTCTATCAAACACTAGCCACCATTGCTTATGGTATGGAGGTTTCTGTATTGGATTTCCTCTTTACCTCCTTAGACAACAATGCTCTTGTTATAGAAACTCGGCACATAAAGAAAACAAGAAAAATAGAAAGAGTTATTAGTATTTTTTGAATAGTGATAAAGTGAAATCTTTCTTATGTGGGTTATAATGGAGTCGAGTCAATTGTGACTTTATGATTGTGGAATAGACCAAAATACACGCTAAATTGAAATAAAACATGAAATAAAATAAAGTCCATTTGACTTTATTAATGCCCAAATATAGTACCTAAATGGCCATTATTAAACTAATATTTACATTAATACCCTCCCTTAATGGTCAAACTACTAACTACACAAATCTTATACCAAACTTTTACATATTTCTCAAGAATCAAAGGCTTGATGAGAATACCTATAATTTGATCCTCTATGGGATAGTATTGGAATTCGATAAATCAATCTTCTATAAGGTATATGATGAAGTGGTAGTGTACATCAACATTTTTTGTATGCTCATGGAAGAATGGATTTTCGACAACTTTCATTAACCCCTTGATTGTCACATAACAAGAGTATTAGCTTTGCATGTTGCATCTGCATATCTAAAAGGATCTTCCTCATCTAAACTATCTTGTACACTCCTTTCATCGCACCTCAATATTCTACTTTTGTTGATTAAAAGGGCTTCTACACATTACTTTTTGTTAGTCCATGTTGCTGAACTCATGCCAAGGTTGAAGACATATCTAAACGTTGATTTTATATCATTAACAAAACCTACCCGATCGAATTTATATACCCGCATAATCAAGCATCCTTTCTCCTATTGTATAGAATTCTAAAGTCAAGTGTTCCTTTCACATATCTTAGCACTCACTTTGTCATAATCCAATGTTCTACTTCTAGAACTATCATGAAACTGGAAATGAATCCCACGGTGAAACTTAAATCAAATATAATGGTTGTAATATATATCAAGCTACCCACTAGTCACCTATATATCAAGTCATTAATTTACTTAGAATTAGTCTTAGCTTAAAAATGTATCCCTTTCTCCATAGGAGTAGATGATATTTTGCAATCTAACATTCTCAACCTGTTAAGAAAACTCCTAACATATTTTATTTATGAGACAACAATTTCTTTTCCTATTTGTCAAACTTCTACACCTAGACAATTGTGTAGGAGACCTAGATTAGACATGTCAAAAGGTGTTCAAAATATTTTCTCAAACTAGATTTGATCCCTTCTATTTCCTTTTCCTCACTATTTGTAATATTGATATCATCTACACATACAACAAAAAGTATGATATCATTTCCAACTCTTTTGACATATATGTTGGAATATGAAGTCTCCAATGGAAACTTTGTTCATCTAAATATATGTTAATATTCATGCACCATGCCTAAGGTGCCTACTTTAAACCATATAAATCTATCTTCATATTTATTCATCTTTCTTTAGTCAATAAACTAGATGGTAATTCCTTAAAAATTGAAATGCTTATGGTTCAAACATGTATACCTCTTCTCCCAAATCTCAATTGAGAAAGGCACTCTTCACATCCATTTGACGGACCTTCCAGCCAAATTTCACTACCATGGCTAGAACAAGTTGGATGGTGCTCATATTTTTTATAGGAACAAAAGTATTATCATAGTCAATGCCTTCTCATTAAGAAAACTTTATTTCAACCAATTGTGCTTTGTACTTGTCAAGTGTACCATATAGCTTATATTTGACCTTGTAAACCAATTTGCAACCAATGGGTTTCTTCCTTGGTGGAGTTCTCGGGTTTTATTTTTCATCAAACTCTCATGTTTAGGTGCCATGTCCTTTTCTCATTTAGGTCTTCTTTTTGCCTCTTGAAAGTGATGTGGCTCATAGATTTCCTATATATTAGCCATAAGATCAAAGTTAACCATGTTTGATTTTTATTTTCTCTTTCCTCTTGATGCTCATACCTCAATCATTTCTCCTATCCAAACACCACCAATGGTGTTGTGCTACCATTTGGATGTTTTCTGGGGATCCTCCTCGTTTAAGTCAATATTGGCACCATGACTTGGGCTACATGTATGAATGTCATCCAAACATTGATTTGAACTATTTGAGCATAAAATATCGATCTAGGAGATCCCCCATGCTTGAAATATTCCCCCCACATTAATAACAACATATCGGCTGAAGCTCGCCTTATTAATGTAAGTATCAACTAACTTGTAAGCCTTATGAGTGTTATTGTACCCTGTGACCATCAACTTCTTGCTCTATGGATCTAACTTGGTTCTCTTCTCAATTGGAATCCAAGTGTAGGCCATAGAATCAAATACTTTAAGATGGCTAAATTAGGGCTTTCTTCCAAACCATGCTTTTGCTATGGTATTTTTCATCATCACAATTGTATGATATCTATTTAGAAATTATATTGTTTTGAATATTGTCACAACCCCAAAAACTATGTGGAACACACTTGTTCTGCAACATACATCTATCCATCTATGTGATTGTGAGGTACGTCTTTCAACCACTACATTCTTCTATGGAGTGTAGGGTGTAGTGAGCTTCCTCTCAATTCCATGTTTATCACAAATGTTATTGAATTATTTGGGACAAATTTTGTAGATTTTCCTATAGATTCGCATCTCATGTAATTTCCTAAAACACAAGACAAGAATCTACTCTACTCTTACAATGGAAGCCCATAAATATCAATGAAAATAGTAATCGACAAGAGGAAGATAATCAATGGCAAATAACACAATATGTATCCGAGGAAAGCCACAACTGAAAACCCCTACTATCTATATTGCATTAATCATAAATCTAAGATGAGAATACAATGCTTGTTCTCACCAGAACAATCCCACACAAGTATAATCCACTCTCAGCTCACAAGCTAGCTCAAGCCAAATCCTTAGCCTATGATGAAGCTCTCTAAGTCTCTATTATCTTGCACAATTCCTAGGATGAATAACCCATATTTAAAGGGCATTCATGCTTCAAAAACTAAACAATCCTAATTATGTCCTCATTTGGTTGCATGCACCATATGTACAACTCATAAATTATACAAATGACAGTACAATGTCCCTAAACTCTAATATCAGCTGTGTCTTCCTCTAAACTAACATGCATGAGTTTCTCATGAGTGAATCTTCAATTAGATGGAGTAGCACTGAGGATGCACTAGTGCAACAACTCACTACTAGACCTCTACTACTTTCACAAATAGTTAGAACTAGTTTAACTATCTATAACTCAGTCAAACTAAGTTATCTAATTACAACTCAAATAAACTCAATTTGGACCCCTAAAAGTTAGTGATCACACTTACATTACTCCAAATAGACTTCCAAATTAAAATTCCTAAGTTAACTAAGTCAACTTAACTTAGTTAACTATTACAAGTTGTTATGAGAAAAAAATTACAATTTTAATTCACAATTTAATTCAAGGACAAATTAAATTGGAATTTTTGGATTCTATTTTTAACATTTCTTGTTGCTATTTTCAACACTCCCTCTCAATAAGAAAGGAATTCAACTCGATCTCGATCCTGAACCTTTGGAATGTTCGGCATGCAACACTTATCTCTAGCGTTTCTGCTACAACAACTCCAGAAACAAAAAATACATCCAACCTGAATCAGCATAATGCATCTGTCATCAAAGTCTCTGACTGCTACTGCCTCTGTCGACTGAAAACTCTGCACTTCTACTGACTCTGCCTTTCTACATTGTTTTCAACCCTTCTTTGCACTCTTCAGTATCTGACTGCTCTAGCCTTTGTTACTCTGACCTCTGACTACATCAATCCCATTGATTCCTCCTACTACTATGTATTTTTGGCTCCCATAGAAAGGTACA
Organism: Pinus taeda; assembly: GCA_000404065.3. Classification (NCBI taxonomy): domain Eukaryota; kingdom Viridiplantae; phylum Streptophyta; class Pinopsida; order Pinales; family Pinaceae; genus Pinus; species Pinus taeda. The sequence goes on along the minus strand of APFE030289782.1, from coordinate 10,519 downwards.
ATCCATGAGATAACACCTCTCAATGGACCCTAACCAATTTCAGCCCGGGACTATCACTTCACATCGCCCCACCTCACAGCTGGAGGTATGGCTTCATATGCTTCGTCTACCCACTTGGCTTGAAATTTTCCCCTACTATAGGTCTCTGCATGATTGGATGCCTCCACTCAGTCTCCTCTATGCTTCTCTAATTGTGGCTACTCCATAATTGTTTGCGACTACTTCTGAGGTTTCTTTTGAGGTTGCATGTTGAGAGGTAGTTTACTCTCCCTCTCAACCACCAAGTCTCTAACATTTTCCTTTCTCCTCAAGGCTTTACATGCGTCTTGTACCTCAAGAGCATATAGGTTCTTGACCCGTGCACTGATTTGTTTCACCTGTCTCGTGGTGTTGTGTCTAAGGAAAACCTTTCCCTTACTAAAAATCACATCATAGCCACAGTCTTCCAATACCGTTACTGAAACAGGATTCTTATTTAGTCCTGGAACATAAATCACATCTGTGATCTCAAGAGGGGAGCCAGACTTCCTCTAAAAGGTAACCGTACCAATCCCAGTAGTTCTATAGCTCCCGTCATCTCCAAACTCTATGCTCTGCTTGAGATCTTTATCCTCAAAATCACTAAAGATATATTTATTCCCCATCATATGGAACGAGGCACTATTGTAAAGATACCACACGCCTCCCATGACAATGTTGGCCATGCATGCAATGAGAGTGAAATCAAGTTTGAATCATGAAGCTAGAGCTTCACCTGCTGCAACTATTGCAGGCTCCTTCTTGCTTGCTTTCTTCTTTGGCCAATTCGTGGCACAGTGCCCATGCTCGTGACACTGAAAACAGTTGACTTTCAAAAATTCCATCTTCTTACACCCACCTTGCCTTGGAACTTCTTTCCCTTAACCTTCTTTACCTTGCCTACTAAGGAAAATTCCTCTTCCACTTCCTTGGAAGAGATTCCATCCCTGGTGTTCCATCGAAACTCCTCTTATACCAAATTTGAACATATTCATTCCCAATTTGGAAAATTCCCCCTCCCATTGACAAAGACCTCATAACTATGCCAACTCTTCAGAAGTCCTAGAAGAGCTAGGCTCACCATATCATCCTCAACAACATTTATTCCAACACTTCCAAGCTCATCTTGACAATGACTAGACTTGGTCAAGTAATTTGGAATTGAGTCACTCACCTCCATCGTGATTTTTCGAAGTTTATCTTTTAGTGCCAACATCCTATGGTGATTGTTGTTCTAGAAAAGGTATGTCAATGTTTTCCACACAGCATACCGAGTCTCCTTCCCATGAATACTCGAGACAATGTGATCTCGAACTCCCTCAAGGATTATCCACCTCACCCGTGCTACAAACTTCTTCCTTTCGGCCAAATCTTTTACATATGATGTTGGTGGCTTAAGAATATCTTGATAAATGAATTCCTTCAAGCCATTATCCTCCAACACGGCCTTTATCTTGTGCTTCCAAACTATGTAATTTGAGATTCCATCCAAGGCATACTCGAGCCGCAAACCATAGAACTCCATCTGTCGATCATGAAATATGTATTGCAAATTCGAATTTCACCTGTAACCCTAAACTCAAAAACTTAGAAATATCCTCTACTATATTGTAATCAGCTTTGATACCATGTAGATTTTCCTATAGATTCAACAAGTCATGTAATTCCTAAAACACAAGACAAGAATCTACTCTACTCTTTATAGTGGAATCCCATAAAGATCGATGAAAACATTGATCGATAAGAGGAAGATAATCAAGGGCACATAATACAATATGTATCCAAGGAAAGCCACAACTCAAAACCCCTTCTATCTACATTGCATTAATCAGAAACCCAAGATGAGAATACAATGCTTGTTCTCACAAGAAAAATCCCAACACAAGTATAATCAACTCTTAGCTCACAAGCTAGCTCAAGCCAAATCCTTAGCTTATTTTGTAGCTCTCCAACCCTCAATTTCCTTGCAAAATTCCTAGGATGAATAACCTGTATTTAAAGGGAATTCATGCTCCCAAAACGGAGCAATCCTAATTAGGTCCTCAATTGATTGCATGCGCCATCTGTACAACTCAGAAAATTATACAACTGATAGTACATTGTCCCTAAACTCTAATCTCAATTTGGTCTTCCTCTGAACTGACATGCATGAGTTTCTCATGAGTAAACCTTCAGTTAGTTGGAGTAGCACTGAGGATGCACCAATGCATCAACTCACTACTAGACCTCTACTAGTTCCACAAATAGTTAGAACTAGTTTACTTGTCTATAACTCAATCAAACTAAGTTATCTAATTACAACTCAAACAAACTCAATTTGGACTGTTAAAACTCAGGGATCACACTTACAGGACTCCAAATTGACTTCCAACTCGAAATTCCTAGGTTAAATAAGACAACTTAACTTAGTTAACTATCACAAGTTGCTATGAGAAAATAATTGCAATTTTAATTCACAATTTAATTCAAGGACAAATTAAATTGGAATTTCTGGATTCTATTTTCAACATTTCTTGTTGCTATTTTCAGCACTCCCTCTCATCAAGAAAGGAATTCAACTCGATCCTGATCCTGAACCTTTGGAATTTTCTGCTTGCAACATTTATCTCTAGTGTTGTTGCTACAACAATTCCATAAACAAAAAAAACATCCAACCTCAATCAGTATGATGCATTTGTCATCAAAGTCTTTGACTTTTACTGCCTCTGTCAACTGAAAACGTTGTGCTTCTTCTTACTCTGCCCTTCTGCATTGTTGTCAACCCTTCTCTGCACTCTTCAGTATCTGACTACTCTAGCCTTTGTCACTCTGATAGAGACTGCATCAATCATGTTGATTCCTCCTGCTACTATGTATTTTGGGCTCCCATAGCAAAGCACAATCTATGAGATAAAACCTCTCAATGGACCCTGCCCAATTTCAACCCTTTTGGGACTATCACTTCACATCGCCCCACCTCACACCTGGAGGTATGGTTGCATGTTCTCCCTCTACCCACTTGGCTTGAAATTTCCCCCTACTGGAGGTCTCTATGTGCCTAGACGCCTCCACTCAGTCTCCTCTCTGCTTCTCCAATTGTGGCTGCTCCACAATTGTCTGAGACTACTTCTGAGGCTTCTTATGGGGATACATGTTGAGGGGTAATTTACCCTCACTCTCAACCACCAAGTCTGTAACATTTTCCTTTCTCCTCAAGGCTTTGCATGCATCTTGCACCTCAAGTGCATACAAGCTCTTGAGCCATGCACCGATCTGTTTCACCTATCCCGTGGTGATGTGCCTAAGGAAAACTTTCCCTTATTAAAAATCACATCATAGCCATGGTCTTCCAATACCATGGATGAAGCAAGATTCTTCTTTAGTCCTAGAACATACATCACATTTGTGATCCTAAGAGGGGAGCCAGACTCCCTCTGAAACGTAACCGTATTGATCCCGGTAGCTCTATACCTCCTGTCATCTCCAAACTTTATGCTCTACTTGATGTCTTTCTCCTCAAAATCACTAAAGAGATCTTTGTTCCCCGCCATATGGAACAAGGCACCGATGTCAAGATACCACATGACTCCCTTGACAATGTTGGTCATGCATACAATGAGAGTGAAATCAAGTTCGAATTGTGAAGCTAGAGCTTCACTTGTTGCAACTATTGTAGGCTCCTTCTTGCTTGCTTTCTTCTGTGGCCAATTCATGGCACAATGCCCATGCTCGTGACAGTGAAAAGACTTGACTTTCGACAAGTCCATATTCTTTTCACCCACCTTACATTGGGACTTTTTTCCCTTTGCCTTCTTTGCCTTACCTTCTAAGGCAAAGTCCTCATCCAATTCCTTGGAAGAGGTTCCATCTCTGGTGTTCCGTCAAAACTCCTCTTGTACCAAATCTAACCACCGTCGTTCCCAATCTGGCAGCTTCTCCCTCCCATTGACAAAGTCCTGATAACTATGCCAACTCTTGGGAAGTCATAGAAGAGTTAGGCTCACCATATCATCCTCAACAACAGTGATTCCAACACTTCCAAGCTCATCTCGACAATGAGTGAACTTCGTCAAGTTATTTGGAATTGAGTCACCCACCTCCATCTTGATTTTTCGAAGTTTATCTTTCAGTTCCAACTTCCTATGGTCAATGATTTTCTTGAAAATTTTTATCAAAGCATATGGAGTCTCCTTCCCATGAAGACTCGAGACAATGTGATCTCGAACTCCCTCAAGGATTATCCACCTCGCCCTTGCCACACACTTCTTCCATTCGACCAGATCTTTTGCATCTGATGTTGGTGGCTTAGGAATGTCTTGATCAATGAATTCCTTCAAGCCATTATCCTTCAACATGACCTCCATACTATCCTTCTAGGCTATGTAATTCTTGCTTCCATCCAAGGCATACTCGAGCCGCAAACCATAAAACGCCATCTGTTGATCCTGAAGTATGTATTGGAAATTCGCATTTCACCTCTAACCCTAAACTCAAAAATTTCAAAATATTTTCTACTATACTATAATCAACTCAGATACCATGTAGATTTTCCTGTAGATTCAACATCTCATGTAATTTCCTAAAAAAGAAGACAAGAATCTACTCTACTCTTTACAGTGGAATCCCATAAAGATCGATGAAAACAATAATCTACAAGAGGAAGATAATCAATGGCACATAACACAATATGTAACCGGGGAAATCCACAACTCAAAACCCCTACTATCTATATTGTATTAATCAGAAATACAAGATGAGAATACAATGCTTGTTCTCACAAGAACAATCCCAACACAAGTATAATCAACTCTTAGCTCACAAGCTAGCTCAAGCCAAATCCTTAGCATATTCTGGAGCTCTCCAAGACCCTATTTCCTTGAACAATTCCTAGGATGAATAGCCCGTATTTAAAGGGAATTCATGCTTCCAAAAATGTGCAATCCTAATTAGGTCCTCAATTTATTGCATGCACCATCTGTACAACTCGGAAAATTATACAACTGATAGCACATTGTCCCTGAACTCTAATATCAACTGGGTCTTCCTCTGGACTGACATGCATGAGTTTCTGATGAGTGAATCTTCAGTTAGTTGGAGTAGCATTGAGGATACACCAGTGCACCAACTGACTACTAGACCTTTACTAGTTCCACAAACAGTTAGAACTAGTTTAACTATCTATAACTCAGTCAAACTAAGTTATCTATTACAACTCAAATAAACTCAATTTAGACCCCTAAAACTTAGGGATCACATTTACATGACTCTAGATAGACTTCCAACTCGAAATTCCTAGGTTAACTAAGTCAACTTAACTTAGTTAAGTATTACAAGTTGCCATGAGAAAAGAATTACAATTTCCATTCACAATTTAATTCAAGGACAAATCAAATTGGAGTTTCTGGATTCTATTTTTAATATTTCTTCTTGATATTTTCAACAAATTTCTCAACCATTATCAGACGTAAGAGAGGTAATTTGGAAATATAACTATTTTTCTACTAAGGCTTTGAACTTTTGAAATTCATTAAACATTTCAATTTTAGTTTTAAAAAACACACCCTCATTTGCTTACTATAATCATCAAAAAACATAAGGAAATACATGGCACCAGTGATCGAATTTGTGTTCTTTGGTCCAAAAACATCTACATGAACCACTTGTAGGAATCTCCACGCTCTCTGAGATTTCCCTTCATCAAATGGTAGATGATGTTGCTTCCATTCCTAGAAATCTATGGAAAATCCTTGGGTCTAGTGTTAAGTGTCGATAAGGCCATCTACCAATTTCTCTCGTGCCCAGTAAGAGAGGTAGGTCAAGTTGAGGTACCCATACCTTTCATGCTAGAGTATATTAATATTTGATGCACTCTTAGCTACTAGTGCCTACTCTCTAGATTATCCAATATCCACCAATATGAAAAAACCATGGTCATACACACCAAGAAAAACTTTCTTCTTGGTCTCCTTGTCAACTATGTAACATTTTTTATTGTTAACATGGGAATCTAGATGGGGAAAATGCCTCATAATGTGGGTAACTAAAGGCTTATTAATCTATGTACCTGGCATGTAGCAGAAATTGAGGAACATCAACATAGTCCCTTTAAAGGAAATTCATACATTTTCTTTACCAACTATCGTATAATCTTTCCCACCACTAAAGATCATTGATTCCTTGAATGAGCAAGGCTTGTATTCTATGAACTATTCCTTCCTATTGGTGAAATGATGAGATGCACCTAAATCGATGAATTGAGCAGATGACCTAGACTGATTTGTTTGTGGCATGACCATGAATGCATAAAAGGTTGATTCCTCCTCCTTTATGTGCTTGATTACATAAGCCTTTAGTTGAGGCCCTCCCTGGTTAGATATCTAATTGTCCAACCTCTTTCTATAGTGTTTCTTTATATGTCCTACCTTGCCACAATAATGGAAATTGATTATTGTTGGTATCTTGGTTGCATCATCATCATTGCCTTAACCATTATTCTTTTCCCATTTGCCTCTCCCTTTGACATTGGTTGCAAAGGCTTGTTTTGAACCATCTATCTCACAACTACTACCAAATTGTTTCTTCAATATATCTTATTGTAAGAGCTTATTGCATAACTCTCCAAACTTCAAGTCATCATCCATAGAAATGATGTTCAAGCTCTATGAAGTGCTCATAAGCACATGGCAAGGTTTTACTGTGATTACCACCATGTTCTCTTATTCCATATTTCGATCAATGGCCTGCAATTGTTCTTGAATGTCCTTGATCTCAAGTATTTTCTCCTATAACAAATTACCCGAACTCATCATGATCGAAAATAGCATGATCTTCAGGAAGAAGGCTTTTTCCTTGTTCAAAGTTTCATGTAGATCTTCCAAATGCTTCGAAATCATGGAAATTTTATTTTCGGTTTGAACCTCAAAAAGCATCTCATCTGTTATGGACAACTTGAGCAACATCACTACTTCTTTGTGTTTTCCAATAAACTCATCCCAATCTTTACTCAAAACAGTGGTCAGGTTTCCTTAACAAAAGCAATGTCTGACAAACACCTATACTAAAAGATGACCAACGTACATTGCTTCCATGTATTGTATTTCTTCCCGAAGTGATTCTAGTTTCCTTCTAGCATGATGTTGAACAACAAAGATATAGATACAAGTCAAGGGTGTAGAAAAATAGATGGCTCTAAATAGCTATACTAGTCATATACTGCTAAGAAAGATATATTTATGAGAAGATTTCCCCAAATCAGCCCAAACATACTCAAATATATGTATAGATAGTCGAAACTTACATATCTAGATAGATTTTCCATTATATGGCTCAAAAACATTAAGATATGCTGATAACCAACATCAAAATAGTCAATTTCTCTTGGACTTGTTGAAAATAATAAATCAGCCACTAGAACTTCCACATCTACAAATCTGAGCACCATTATATGGCTCAAAAACATTAAGATATGCTAATAACCAACATCAAAATAGTTAATTTCTCCTTGGACTTGTTGAAAATAATAAATCAGCCACTAGAACTTCCACAACTATGATTTTTATCCAATTCATCTATACCGTCAAGGAAACTAAGAAATAAAATATTATGGGTTTTTCCTGAGCAATTCTATACAAACTATGCACAACTGCACTAATGTGCCACATAGTACAAGCTCTACAAATAATGGTTGAAAACAATGATTGAAAAAATGTATATGGTGGCTGATTTTTTTATAAGAGTGACCTTGCTTTGAAAAAAAAAGGAACAATGCCTAGTTTCAATGAAACAATTTTAGCTCTTTAATGTGCTATGTTAGCAACCCGTCAATCCATCTCTATTGACAATAATCTATAGGTTTTGACACTCTCACACACTCATCAATCTAATCATGTTTTTTTTATTCTCTAGGTCATTATATGACGCAAACCAAACACATAAAGAAACCAACAATAGTCAAAAGAGTTTTTTTTTTTTTTTTTTGTAAATAGTGAGAAAGCAAAAACTTTCTTATATAAGTTATAATGGAATCAAGCCAAACCACCTTATGAATGTTGGATTAGACGAAAAACACGCGAAGTGAAATAAAACATAAAAAACATAAAATAAACTAGAATCTAATTAACTTTATTAGTCTAATACATTATTAACCATTAACAAACTAATACTTACTTAAACATCTTGCACAACATAAACATAGTCAAAAGTAATAGCGGTATTATAACTAATAGATGTGACTAAGTGGTCCCAAAATTCAGGCAATAAGCATAATAACACATAAACATAGTCAAAAAATAATAGCAGTATTATAACTAATAGATATGACTAAGTGGTCCCAAAATTCAGCCAATAAACATAATAACATGATTGTCTTATCTTTATCATCAATTTTTACATTAATGTTAATTAACTAGCATATAACAATATTAAATATATTTAAGTGATTAGTGATTTTAGTACCTTTTACATAAAATATAAAGTTTCCTTTCAAGTAAGTTTGGTTTTTCAAGAATTTCATTATATAAATGCTCTCCATTCCATTCTACCCCATAATCTTAGTTGTTTTCTATATGTAAACATTGAAAAGAACATCAAGGTTTGGTTTTTCAAGAATTTCATTAGATAAATGCTCTTCATTCCATGATACTCCATAACCTTATTATTGTTTTCTATCTATAAACATTGAAAAGAACATTATCTATCAAAGACAACAGAATAGTGCTAGTAAACTATACAGTTTCCTCTTCAAATAGATTTAGTTTGTAAAAGATTTCATCATATAAATACTCTCCATTCTACTCCATAATCCTATGCTTGTTTTCTCTCTAATAACATTGAGAAAAACATCATTTATCAAACACAACCAAATAGTACTGAGAGCTATTAGATCTAGATATTCTCAATTTTCACAAGTCATACTTTCAAGTTTCTTTCTTTTTCCATCCAATGCTTTAAACAATCCTTATTTCATTAACAGTTATCACATCTTGAGCTTCCACAGTTATCACATCTTTAGTGATTTCAATGGAACCAGATGGGTGAAAATCCCACTCATGATTCTGTAGACTGATGACGACTTCAGCTGCAATGCCAAAGGCACATATGCAATTTGTTTAGGTCCCGATAACAGTAATATCATCTGCAGTTACATATTTTGGATCTGAATTCTCACTTTTTAAGGATTTTTTCATTATTATAACATCTTCTGCAGTAACAAATTTCAGTCATGAATTCTCACTTTCTAAAGATTTTTCCATTGCTAACATTTTTTGTTTCAAGCTTGTGTGAGCACCCTTTGCAGCACCCTTTGCCTTCAAACTTCAAGCAACTTTATGATCACCATGAAAATATTTTTTCCAAATCAATAACAATAAATTCCACAGAATCAACTTTTTTTTGCCTGGCCAAAATTTTCTATTAGAAAATGGAACTTCTGTCCTCCAATGACTCTCACACTTAGGCCCGGATGAACTTAGAAAGAGGAACTTCTGTCCTCCAGTGACGTACATTTGTCAGAGTGTTTTCAATAGATTAGTTAGTTGCGATTGCAAATTTGTTGGCCTACACATCTTATGCCCTCGGACTAATGACTGTAAATGATTGTGACATATAATTTCTCTATTTAGAAAATACTTATATGTATAATGTTATGTAAAAAATTATATATTTAAGTTAATTAAAATTGATAGCAGAAGCTATAATTTTTAGGGGTTTGATGTCGTTTGCTGCTTTCTCTAACATCTCCAATTTGCAGATATATGGAGACTGACAGATCATCAAACATGTATAAGGCCTGGCATCCATAAAACATCTACACTTATAAAGTTGGCTATGGAATTCAACATCTAAACTTTCTCAAAGGTTCTTTTTAGCAGGTCCAGATTCAACACATTCACCATCAAACATGTATAGGGCCTGCCATCCATAAAACATCCAGACCTACAGGATTGGCTTTCTCAAAAAGTTCTTTTTAGCAAGTCCAGATCCAGCACATTCACTGAGAGTACAATATCACTACAGATAAGATGTCCAAGTTAAACATCCTGGACCCTCATGGCAGAATGTTCATCTGCTTGCACATGGATGTTGGATCCATAACAGCACTTATTTAAACTTTATCGTTTTCTTTTCCAGTTTTCTCAGACACAAAAGAACTTCTTTTGTGGTTGCTACTGCTATTTGTACGGTTTACTGATTTAGTACTCCATATTAGACTCTGTATATGTACCAGAAATATTGAGGGACACCTTATTGTTATTTTTTGGATATTGATTGACACTTTATTGCTATTTTTTGGATGTGCCCAGAGGGGCCCTCACTGTTTGCAATTATTATCACTGAATCAAATGACCACAGTTGTTTTTTCTGCTCACTTTCTCTCTGAGATGCAAGTTGCAATGATAGACACATATACTATATGTACTAGTTTATTTTGCTATCTAATAAAAACTAGGTTTTTTTTTAACTAAAAAAGAGTTAATTAAAATTGGTAAAAATCTGACATTTTGTAAAACAAATTAAATAAAAA
>APFE030289781.1:231174-249917 GCA_000404065.3 Pinus taeda | reverse complement strand
ATTTTAATATTCAATATTTTGACTTCTATAAATATTTAACTTTTTGAATAGGTTTTTTTTTATTGTAAGTGTTTTGTACACTTTGAATAGGTTTAATGGTGAAGAACATGTGTTGCTTTATTAGAGGTCACAAATTTAGTAATCAATTTAATGGTGAAGAACATGCGTTGCTTTATTATAGGCTATAGGTTTATTAGTCAAATCTTTACATGGAAATAAGCTCTTGGTCTCATAAGCAATGATTCTCATACACATACACCAATTTGATGTAACTTAGTTGTAATTCAATTAAAAATTATTGAAATTAAAAATTTAAATTATTAAATTTGTTAAGCTTATATCAAAATTTCTTAAATTATTTAACCAAATAAATAAATAGAGGAATTAAGATTTGATGATAGTGAATTTTTAAAAAATAATTAACAACACACACACACATATATATATATATATATATTAATTTGAAATAATACTAAAAATATATTATATATTACAATTTTTTTCATAAACATTAGAGTGAGGGTTTAATATTAGTGAATTTTAAAATAATACAGCTAATATTTACTCTATATTAAATTTTAAAATTAATACTAAAAACATTTATTAATATTAAAAACATTTTAGGTATAATTAATTTCCCTTATTATGTAAATATGTTTTCAATATAGATATAATATATATAAATTTATTTTTCCAAATTTTGTTGATATTTACATTTTAATTAATTATTTATATAAAATATCTAATTAAATTTTTATAATATTTGATTTTGACGAATTATATTATTTTAAATTAGTTTAGTTAAATTTATCTATTTATAATAGGAATTGTTTTTAGTGAGATTTTTTGGAAATTCCGGTGACCAAATCCAGGGAAAAAGTTGAGGTTAAATGGTTAAATCTTGATTTGTATGATTTAAAATGGTTTTTTAATTGCATATTTGGATTCATCACCCTGAAAAACCCCCAGGATGCTTTGATTGTGCAGAAATTACCTATCAAACTTGCGATTCCAATAAATTGCTGCTAGATTTTAGAAAAATTTGACTAGAAAAACCCATCGGAAAGCCTTCAAAAAATCATAATGTCTGGTTCTTTATGATGAAAATATCGAAAATTTATATATTCTTTTTTTATTAATTTAATTAGAATATAAATTATTTTATAATATTTTAGAGGTTCATTAATTTATGGTTCTTTACAATGGAATAATATCGAAAATTTATATATTATTATTTTTTATTAATTTAATTAGAATTACATTATATTTTTATTATATTTAGAAATATTTTTTTATTATTAAATATTGCAATTTTAGTTTAATTATATCACCCATTTTAAAAATAATTATTAAAAAATAGTTTATACCCCTACATTTTAAATTTCATTACCATTAAAATGGTATAGTTAGTTTTTTTGATATTTGAATGAATGTTTTATTACTAGTTATATTGTTACCCTGTTTTTTTTGTTGACATTATATTTTATTAGAAAAGCAAAAGTTGCCATTGTTTGGCGATGAGGGGAGATGAAAGAGACAAATTTCATTGTGAGGTAAGAGCTGAGGGGACAAATTTCATTGCAAGGTGAGAGAGGTTGTATCGTTTTTTGTTTTCTAGTTTGAAATATTCCAATCATGCTTACTCTTTACTCTCCCCAAACTTCGGCGACAAATGAGGTAGACCCCACGTCTCACCTATAAAATCCTCACATTTAGAAAAATAAAAATTTCGAAAACAACAGATAGAACAACACATCGAAACTCTGTCTACACACGCTTAAACCTTTGTAGCACATGGACCTGAAGAGTTTGTCAATTACTTACGCGGCCACCAGAACCTTCCCAAGCTCCAAAAAACAGCACCGAGATTAACAATGACATTAAGGCATCCATAGAGATCAATTTATTCAAGTCTTCGACACGGATCCGCTCAGAGAACATTCCTGCGAAAATTCACATTCAATTTGGGGCAGATTTCTCCCTATATCCCTGAAGGTATGTCTCAGTTGCAAACCAATTTAGAAGAAACCATTAAACTCTGATAATTTCATTTGAATGTCTCAATTTCCAGACAGTCTAGAAGAGTTTTTCCTTTGAAATTTTTGGTTGATTCCTGGATTGGGCTGGTGATATTCCACAATGGAGGTCAGCATCAGGAGATTGTTGTTGTTATTCGGGATCATTGTTTTTTTGGGGTTTGGCATATTGGGTAGGTTTTCAGATGCGGGTTCTTTGAAAAGCAATTGCACCCTCAATAGTTCCATGGTAGGGTTTGCGGCCGATTTTGAAATGGTACAACATCAGCTCCGAGGGGTGATCAGTATATTGGACGGGTGTTCCTTCAGGGTGACCAATTTTGACATGATTGAAGGGGTCGATGTTTACTGGTGGGGGGCTCATGGGGATGATTTTGAGAATTTGACTAGTGGGTTTATTTTATCAGATGAGAAGCTGAATAGAACCTATGGGAATGATTCTATGGTGGTCAGATTGAGTAATTATACATGGGACCAATTTAAGGTTCTGGGAGTATGGGACATGGCTACGGCGTCAGATTTTGGTCATGTCCGGCTGGAAGTTGCAAACGATTCTTCTGAAGGTTTTTCTCCGGTCCCCGCCCCTGCTCCTGCTAAATCAAGTCCAAATGGATCTGCATATTCAGGTGGAAGGGTCAAAAGGGGTGCCAAACAGCCGGTCATGTTTGACAATTGTATCGAACTTGCACCCAATTTTCGCTTGCGATGGTCTTTGAATAGAACCAGAGATGCAATTGATATAGGGCTTGAAGCAGCTGTAACTGAACGGCACTATATGGCATTTGGATGGGCACGACCAGGGTCGTCGAGTAACCTCATGTCTCACGCTGATGTCACGGTGGCTGGATTTACTGATCAAGGTGATTCCTTTGCAGATGATTATTATATTACTAAGTATAGCGAATGTATCTTGAACAAAGAAGGACCTCCTTCGGGAGTTTGTCCCGATTTTCTTTATCTAGATCCTGATGAAAATGCTGATGTTAATAACACCAAACTTGTGTATAGTCAAAGACAAGATGGTGTGTCTCTTGTCCGTTACCAGAGGCCTCTTGAAAGCCCAGATACAAAATTTGATGTATCAGTAAACGCCACTGATAATATGACTGTGATTTGGGCTTTAGGTTATTTGAGGCTGCCGGATAGTCTCCGACCTTTATACCTGCCTCAAAATCACAAAGGTTCTCCAGGTCTTGCATATGGTCATACTACTTTGAGAGTTTCAGACAATGTAAACAAATGTTTGGGACCTTTAGAGGCAGAAACCAAAGACGATGACCGTCCTCTAATTGTTGCAGATGGGACATCCCCCCTCGTTGTTGGAGCAGAAAATGCGGTGCACTATCCTAATCCACCAAACCCATCGAAGGTTTTATACATAAACAGGAAAGAGGCTCCTCTTTTGAGGGTTGAAAGGGGTGTAGAAGTGAAATTCTCAATACAGGCTGGGCATGATGTTGCATTTTGTGTTACTTCGGATCCTATTGGTGGAGCTGCATCCAGAAATGAAACTCAAACTATCTATATGGGTGGAGAAGACACCCATGGGGTGCCTGCAAACCCTTTGGAGATTACATGGAAAGCAGATCGGAACACACCTGATGAAGTCTTCTATCAATCGTATTATGAAAAGAAGATGGGTTGGAAGGTGCAAGTAGTTGATGGTGGGCTGTCTGATATGTACAATAACAGTGTTCTTCTAGATGATCAACAAGTAACATTGTTTTGGACATTATCAGAAACTTCAATATCTTTTGCTGTCCGAGGAGAGCATAAAAGTGGTTACATAGCGATTGGTTTAGGTGCAGGGATGGTGAATAGCTTTGCATATGTGGGGTGGGTTGATGGCATGGGAGGTGGGAATGTGAGTTCATACTGGATTAATGGGCGGGAGTCCTCAAACGTGCATCCTACTGGAGAAAAACTGTCTGATGTAAGATGCAAATCTGAGAATGGAATTATAACATTTGAGTTCACTCGGTTGTTGGATCCGGGATGCAGTAAAGGACAAGAATGCAAGAATGTTATAGATCCATCTTCACCATTGAAAGTTGTTTGGGCTACTGGTGCCCTTTGGTCCGAGGAACACTTAAGTGACAGAAATATGCATTCTCAGACAAGTAGCAGACCAGTGCTAGTGCATTTGATGAGGGGTGCAGCTGAGGCTGACCAAACACTTCTCCCTGTTTTAGCAGTTCATGGATTTATGATGTTCTTGGCATGGGGAATTATGCTTCCTGGAGGAGTATTGGCAGCAAGATATTTGAAACACATAAAAGGAGATGGCTGGTTTCAGATCCATGTATATTTGCAATATTCTGGTATATCGGTGATGCTACTTGGATTGCTTTTTGCTGCAGCTGAACTAAGAGGATTTCACATAGAATCTCTGCATGTGAAGTTTGGTGTGGCAGCTATATTTTTTGCATGTTGGCAGCCAGTCAATGCTTACTTGCGCCCCAAGAAAACTGCTGCAGGGGAGCAACCTTCCTCAAAAAGGATCATGTGGGAGTACCTCCATGTAGCTACTGGAAGAAGTGCACTTGTGATTGGGATTATAGCTCTTATAAGTGGAATGAGACAACTTGGAGACAGATATGGTGGTGAGGATGTGAGAGGACTTAACTGGGCTCTAGTTCTGTGGTTTGTAGTTGGTGCTGTGACTGTGGGTTACTTAGAGTACCGGGAGTCTAAAAGAGGAAAGAAAATTAGAATTCCACCCAAAAGCAGCTGGGTTATGGAAAACCATGAAGATGACGATTCTATAGATCTCTTGCACCAAAGTGTATCACCACCTGGTGAGCGGGGCCTTCGCCCATCTGAAGGAATGGAAGTTCAACTACAACCTCTGTACTAGTTCTGAAGTTAGTGTTGCTGCAATCATTTGTACAGGTAGTCAGTTGTGCTCACATTATTTGGCCCTTGGAGAATTTGACATAGCTTTCATTCATGTGACATGCCAGTAAATGTTTCATCGAGGGGTCATAATGATTTATTTGAAGCATTTAATTCATAGTGAAATATTTTTTCATTTTGCTAAGAAATGGCACGCGAGCATATCAGGTATGACTTGAGTCCTTTACAGATTTGAGATATAAATATTTGACACGCAATGAGGCATTTATGAAGTTGAAGAGAAGCACCGTACCTTTTATGATAAACGGTGCAGAGCAACGAGTGAAATAATGTACCAGTATATAGTCCAGAAAATTGGGGAAATTTTCTACTTGAACATTTTGACTGTTCCCCATGGCTATGAAATATCGAACTAACAGTTTAAAGATCTGCAAGCTGCATTTTTATTCAGCCTTTTCAAATGAAGGGGCTTGGGACCATTATTTTTAAGTTCTCATGTGTGTGCATGAGCATAAATGCTGTTTTCTGGTGGCTTATATGTTAAGCCATTTCTTTTAAATCTGTCAGCATACATATCTATGGCTTTGTTTCTTACTAGCACTAAGTATTCAAGCCTTGACAAGTTAGTAAAGGATAATTGCAATTTCTTTTTGGGTTTCCTTTTGAAAGTTATCTTTCATTATATTTGTTTTAATGGCAATCACAGCTTAATAGTGTCTGTGCTGGTTAATCCATTCTGCAATTGAGTTGCTGTCTGTCATGATGTGTATATTGTCTTTTTAGTTTTATTCTTTTCATCTTGTTTGTTTTTTGGGTTGCCTTTTGAAAGTTATATTTCATTATATCTGTTATGATGGTGGTCACAGCTGGATGATGCCCATGGTGGTTAACCCATTCAACAATTGAGTTGCTTCCTGTCTTGATGTGTATACTTGTCTTTTTAATTTTATTCTTTACATCATATTTGTGAATCACGTGAAAACTAGATGGCATCTACTTGTCTGTTACAACTGAGCTTTCAGTTCTTGTGTAATGCATTAGGTCATGTTGTATCTCCCATATTTGTTCTGTTGTGTCAGTTTATGCGTTGGATATATCTTGTTTTTTCATGTTGAGAATAACTCCTGTGAAACCTGTATCTAAATAATAGTTTTTGAAAACTGGCATGACAGTGATCATGCTAGTCAAGTAAAAAGTGACAAATGATCCCCATCTAAAATTGCTGGGAGTTGGAAATTCTTTGAATTATTAGAATGCTTTACAAGAATCCACAGTAAAGTCAGAATAAAATGCTTGGTGAAGCTTAGTCTTTGTTATCCATATGGACTGTATCTCTGGAAAATGAGGTTGAGCATGATTATTGAAAAGAAGAGCAGTGTATAATTTCAAATCACAAGTTGCTCACCGTCTCTTCTCTATTTTAGTGAAAAAATGTTATATATGAAAACCCATCGATCTCTGATGAATGCTTAATGTCTATTAAGCAAATCATATGATGGTTGTATTGTAGTTTCTCATTAGGACACCTTGATCATTTGCATCAAAAGTGCAAGGATGACACTCTTCTTAGACACCACTATCCAATGGGAAGAACTTATGGACAAATATATGAGAGACTATGTTACAGTTGGATGATTATTTATTTTTCACAAAAGGTAGCAGTGAAGGTGAAGTAAAAAATCAGTAATTTCTTTTTCTCTATCCAAATATTTGAAACTGTAGCGAAGACTTTGACTGCTTTTCTTGCACATTTGTCCTTCGAAGGACTGCTTTGTTTATGGCGTTATTGCTTGAACCCTCTGTTATTTCATTTAGGCACAATATAGCATGCTGCATTTGATTTGGAAATATTTGGTGAATTTCATTCACTGGTGCCATTGTGCATGTAATATTAACTTTTATATGTACTCTACTGCTTTCACTTTTGCTTATTTACTCCTCTAAGATGATAAACTATTTTAGGCACATTCAAATTTGGTCGACATATGCAGCTTTGCTAGTTTCAGGATGCTGACTAGCCGGTGAAATATTTTTGTTCATTACCAGATTAGTCTTGAGTTAATCTAAAATATTTGAACTTCAGGTTTTTGAGTTAATAGCTCAACACTTCCTGACTTTGCCCATGTACATCCTTCATATTAGTCCTCAATATAAGGCTGTCGATAGTTGATTTTACTGTAGTTAATCTGAATTATTTGGAACTTGCTCCTGTGCTGAATGTTTCCTGAAGCTACCTGAATTTTTGCTACTCTGGCACATCCTAGCCACACTGGTCTAGCTGTCAAACATTTACTTACGGAACAACCTTTGGAATTGGAACGGACCAAAGGGAATGTGTACTGCATTCACTTATATACATTTTAAATTGGAGGGGACTAAAGAGAGTGTGTACTGCATTTACTCAAATTTTAAGCCGTTCAAGTCGAAATTTTTTCCTTCTAACATTGCCATTATATATTACTATAAAGTATTCTCAGGTGATATTATAAAAAATAATCATGTTGTGAACATGATGCAATCTGTGTGGTGGCCAAGTATGCAATGTGAATTAAATTAAAACTCTTCTCTCTATAGTAGATTTTTTGTTTTAGGTACAAAACACTGTTACTTCAGTTGAGAAGTCGTACCATTCTGAAGTTAATTCATCAAGAATTAGTATCTTGAATAACACGCCCCTAATTTTGGAGAGTTTGCGAGAAGGCTAATTTTCTAAGCAGTTTTTCCTGTATTTTTTATTCTTATGTTTCCTCAAGTTTGGTTCTTCTGTTACAGCAAACCCATAGCATATATGCTCTTCTTTCAAGTGTACCTAGTCAACATAATATCCATGTTATTTCCTCCTAAACATGGGTACACAATTGCATCAAAAGTTTGAAAAATTGTTTCAATCTATTTATAAGCTTTTTGGTTTTAAATATGTTTCACTGAAGTGAAACAAGCTTGCCAATAGGGTGTTGGTTCAATGATGAGGATGATGGCTTGTTACACCAGCGGACATGGTTCCAATCTGTGGAAGGTCATCCAATCTGGGCGGTGTTGTTGATGCCATGTGCATTTCCTACGTGACTTTGGTGAAACAGTTACCACCCTGTGGCATCTTAGCCAAAATAAACTTTGACCTTTCTGGATGGTTGACTCTTCCTGGGCAGTTGAATCCACAAAAACAGATTGCACCATAATTATATCTTAAGTAAAGTGAAGCAGGGTTTACAAAATGAGTGAAACAATTTCAAATTGTCATTACATGTGTGAATTACTTCAATTTGAGAGTTGGTCTACTAAGTAATTTGAATTAGTTTAAATACCCAATTTAATGTAAGTGGGTTTAACGCTGAGTTTTAATATTATTAGATTTATAGGTCAATAGGTTTGGCCAGTTCAATACTGAGTTATATAACGATGAAATAGTCAAATTCTGGAACATTTTAAAAATGTATTTCACCGTTCTAAAACCCGTTTGATTATAAGAATAAATGGTTATTTTGTTAATGTCATCAAAGTGAAATCTGAGATTGACAGTTTTGGAAGAGATGCGAGTGAGAAAAATCGATATTAAAGAGCGGCTTCCTAGTCCTCTATTCGATGAAGCTTTCGGAAGTAGGAGTATTTTGGTTGTCATAGAATATCATCAAGAGACTGGAGGCTTATCTGTTACGAGAGAATGTGATGTTTTCTATTTTGTTTGTGAACTACAGTTGAAGCATAAAAACATGACCATAAAACATGTAAATTGTAAATTGTTTTTAGGATTTTATGC
Source organism: Pinus taeda (assembly GCA_000404065.3). Taxonomy (NCBI): domain Eukaryota; kingdom Viridiplantae; phylum Streptophyta; class Pinopsida; order Pinales; family Pinaceae; genus Pinus; species Pinus taeda. Next base: position 241,268 of record APFE030289781.1, on the reverse strand, counting down.
TAACGGTTGAAGCATAAAACATGACCAGGGCTATAAAAATCTAAATTGTTTTAGGATTTTATGCTAACGGTACTGAGTTATATAACGATGAAATAGTCAAATTCTGGAACATTTTAAAAATGTATTTCACCGTTCTAAAACCCGTTTGATTATAAGAATAAATGGTTATTTTGTTAATGTCATCAAAGTGAAATCTGAGATTGACAGTTTTGGAAGAGATGCGAGTGAGAAAAATCGATATTAAAGAGCGGCTTCCTAGTCCTCTATTCGATGAAGCTTTCGGAAGTAGGAGTATTTTGGTTGTCATAGAATATCATCAAGAGACTGGAGGCTTATCTGTTACGAGAGAATATGTGATGTTTTCTATTTTGTTTGTGAACTACAGTTGAAGCATAAAAACATGACCATAAAACATGTAAATTGTAAATTGTTTTTAGGATTTTATGCTAACGGTTGAAGCATAAAACATGACCAGGGCTATAAAAATCTAAATTGTTTTAGGATTTTATGCTAACGGTCCCAAATATGTAGAAGAATTACCTGGAAAAAAAAAAAAAACAAGTGTGCATTGTCACTTTGGACAAAGACCTGGCCTTGTGATTGGGAGGGAGGTCAACTTCATGAGAAGGGGGGATTTATTATGTGAAGATACAAGTGGATCCACCTTGTAAGTAAATCGCTGTATATTTCTTTTTCTTTTCTTTGTCAAGTTGTTTGTGATCCTCCACGCTTGACCTGTGGCTTAAGGAGCCGTGACACAGGCACATTTAAGCCATCAAAGTCATCCTGGGATCGTACCCGGCCTGGGCCACACCAGCCTTTAGCTGACTGGATTTTTTTTAACATGTTTCCTCCTCCTAGTACAGGGCACAACTATCCCTGTGAGGTTTGATCCTGGGTCGCCTCGCTGATGAGGCCCATCCTCAACTGGTTGTGCTAGCGGGACTTGACAAATTGCTGTATATTTCATTTCATAGGTTAATTCCAATTTAACTTTTGATATTGATATTTTCTTTCATAATTGGTTTTATGGATGGCATAAAGAAAATCATTTTTCCTTGACAATGGTTATTTGTTTTTGGATTTTATTATTGAGTTAAGCCCACCATGGGAAGGCCTACTACACCGGGGGTCCATATCTGTTGCAGATACATACCTTTTCATTATTTGTATCTCACAAAACCTACAGCACAAATGCTGGTTCAGAAATTTTGGAAGACACAGGTCTCTTACAAGATCATCTTATATTCCAGGCTAGCTTGGAAGGACAAAACACTGACGGGTTAGAACCTTAAGAAAAGAGGAATAAATGGACCTGGTTGATGTGTTCTTTGCAGGAATGCAGCGGAAACAAACCTACATCTGCTGTTGGATTGTCCGATTGCTGCGCAGGTATGGTTCAGGATCTCAAGCCTTTTTGCTTTCCCTTTATCGAAATATGACTCAATAGATTCTTGTCTGTTATGGTGGAGCGGGAGGACTAGAGATTAGCAAGCCATTCCTCTCTTAGTCTTTTGGGAAATCTGGAAGGCAAGAAATGCCATTATTTTTGAGTATATGCCACTTAATATAAATAATATCGTTAATAATACTCCATATTGGATGGAGTCCCCGGAGAAAAAGCAGACATTGGTTAAGGATTTAATTTTCAGAAATTGCCCTCCACACATCACTTTCCCTGCAGGATATTTTGATGGAGCTGCACAAGCTGGTACTTGTGGATGCGTTGTGTGGCTACGCATAAACACAACAGTAGTTCAAATTATTCTGGTCGGGGAAAAGGCACCAACATGAGAGCTGAAATCATCACTCTATGGGGCTTATTATGGTTTGCAAGGTTTCTTGATATTCAAAGCATACAACTCTTTGGAGACTCACAGGCTCTTATCAATGACATCTACAGGGCTGGAATATTAAGCTATCATCCCAACACATTACCTTTCAGCACATCCACAGGGAACACAACTCCACTGCGGATGCTATGTCGAAGATCGTTATTTGTGCTGCGGTGGTTTTGATACATTTCACTTCGCAGGCTAACAACAATATCATTGCTGAGGACGACATCAATCTCCACGGGAGCTGATCCATGACACTGTTTTTCTACTCTGTTTGGTTTATTCTGGACGGCTTTTTTGCTTTTCTCACTTATATTAAGAACTGAGACATATTCCTGTTTTTGCTTTTGGTTACTTTGGACAACTATATGATTCCTGTTGCTGTCAACATAAACATAAACATATGCACAGTTTTTCTGTTTTTAGATGGTTATAATTCTGTGTTTTCGACACTGGATATTCCAGGCAATATCCACAACTTGGACTGTGGTTACAGTTACATTATCGTCCGCTTTAAAACACAATGTATCTGGAGATATAGTGACTTGATGTACTGGCTTTATATAATATAATAAAACGCAGCGTTTTTTTCTTTATATATACGTAAGTCTTGTTTTCTTCTAACCCAGTGATCACTTTGACATGATTACCTCCAAACATTTTAATGAAATGTATAATTTTTGTTAAAGCATAAAATAATAGAATAGCTGTACATGAAGGAACCAAAATCGAAATAGCAATGTATAAAATAAGAGAATAACTGTACATGAAAGAACAAAATTGAAATAGCAAAATTTGGTCAAAATGGAGGAAATTTGTCAAATGAGGTTCCCAATCATTTCCGATTAAGGATTATGTTGCAGGGGCTGTCCAGTAACATTATCAAACCTAAAAATTAAGCATCAACATGTCTGTTATGAGGTATGCAAAATATGATTTTTCAGAGCTTAAAGGCCACAAAGTGGCTGTAGAGGGAGGGCAAGTAAGGGCTAATGTTCTCTAAAATGCCCTATGTTTTGCAATTAAGTTGCTTAATGTGCATTTTAAAATTTTTAATTCCTCAGGGGCCAACAAGAATAAGAATATATCTTGGGTATTTTTTTACATGCACCTCTTGAAAAGAGCAAATTTATTTTTTTTTTCAGGGAAAAAGGTTTTATAGATTTAAATCAAATTTTTATTTTTTTTTATTTATTTATTTTTAATTATTTTTCGGGAAAAAAGGTTTATAGATTTAAATATTTTATTTTTGGTTTTCATATTATATAATATTTCAAAGGCAAGTAGATCTAGGTGAAATTAGAACTATTTTGGCAAAGGATATATCAATAATTAATAGAAAGCCTTATTATAATGGATTCAGTTGTAGATTACTCTTGTGACATATTTTTTAATAATAATAATAATAATTAGTTTTATTAGGTTAAGGGTTAGTTCAATTGGTCGAGTTTCTGTTATTTCTGTTATTAAAGCACTTTGCTAATGGGAAGTTATGGGGTCAATTCTACTTGACGCCTTGAGGGTTAAACTCTGTTAATAAACCAGCGAAAAGTGACCCCTTCTAGTGGACTCATCTAATTCTAATTTTAAAGTTATAATAAACCCATCAAATTGATATATAAAATCTTTTTATTCAAATTTTTGAAAAACTTAAAAAAAAACCAAATTTAACAATTTTCTAAAACATCCACTTATTTAAACATCCACTTATTCAAGTAAACTGGAGTATCATTAATACTTCTCAATAATGGTCAAACTGGAGTATCATTGATACTTCTCCTCAATCAAAGCAACAAAATCTTATAGCATCTTCCTTTGGCCATGCAGAAGGAAACCCACTTTCTTCGGATGCAAAATTTTAACAACCTCTTTTAATTGAGTAACCTTGATCCAAATACCTTTAAGTTCCATTGCACTTGGCTGAGAACAACTCCATTTCTTCTATTCCATATGTTTCTCACCCAATGTTGTCAAGGTTTAGTGGACTCCTTACTTGTGATGGGTAATTAACATAATGATATTCGTATGAGATGGGTGTTCAGTGGACTCCTGACTTGTGATGGGTAATTAACACAATGATATTCGTATGAGATGGATTGGGTTTGATCAGGCTAAAGCAATTTTATATTCCAAATTTTCAGGGTTTGGATTTTTTTTTGTTATTTTTTGGAAAGAAAATGGTTAAATATATTTGAAAAACTATTGAGTCTTTTTGTATAGTTCAAGTTTAATATAATGTTTATACATAAATGTAATGTAAGAAAGTTTGTAAATATTTTTACATGTAAGCTTGATATGTTGAATATATATGTCCGATTTATAATATATACAAATTGGTAAACATTTACATGAAATAGAATAATGATTATGTAACCATATTTAAATTTAATTAATAAGAATATAAAAACTTTAATACATACAATAAAACAATATGTTTAACCATAGACATTCATGTCCACTTTGCCATAGATATTATTAACTTGTAAATAGGTTTTGTTACAATACCATGAGGCATATAGTGGCTCATCAATACAACATGCCCAAAAACCATCTCTTATTTTCACAATCCAAAAATACTTAATGAAATTTTTATTTAAATTTAATTTTATAATTTTTTTTTTAATTAAATCTAAAAATAAAATAAAATAATAATTAACTTTTGAGATATATCTACACCTCTATCCTATTAAAATATTAGATTTTAATAGTTACAATATAACAAGATTTTTGACCATGGATACTCACCCCACTTTACCATGGATATTATTAAACATAGCATACCATGGGCCAATACCATGTCTCCCAAAAATCATCTCTTATTTCACAATCAAAATACTATTTACAATATAACAAGATTTTTGACCATGGATATTTACCCCACTTTACCATGGATATTATTAACTATAGCATACCATGAGTTCCAAAAATCATCTCATTTCACAATCAAAATACTACTTACAATATAACAAGATTTTTGACCATGGATACTCACCCCACTTTACCATGGATATTATTAACCATAGCATACCATGGGCCAACACCATGGCTCATTAATATTGCAGGCCCAAAAACCATCTCTCAGGTCACAATCAAAATATTTTATAAATATTTTTTTTTAAAACTTATTACATTTTTGCATTGGGAGACTCTCTATCCTAGTATGCAAGAGACATAATGTTTTATAAATATTTAAATTAATTTATTAAACATTTTGCGTTGAGACACTGTTAGTCTCTCTCTATCCCAGTGTTTAAGAGATGTTGTTATTTTTATGTTATATTAATGTTACTAATATTTTGATTCTCTATCCCAGTAATTTAAGACATGTGTAGTTTTCCTATTAATATTATGTTAGCTAAATTTTGATTCGGTCAAATTATATAAAAATAAAAAAATAAAATTATTAATTAAACATTGATTACAGAAAATAAAAAAAAATAATAATTAAACTAGCCAAGTTGTATTTTAACTTTGGATATATCAAGTTTCTCAAAAAGGGATTAAATCTTTTTAGGTGTTTTAAACTTTTTTCCAAGTTTTACACTAAAAAAAAAAGATTTGCACCTAAAAAATTTTGATCCCTCTCGGCGCTTGATAAATCCAGAATTAAAATAAATCTACCTTGATAAATATAACCCGTGATAAATTTTGTTATACCATCTCTCCTTTTTAAAAAATTCTAGAAGAGTTTTCCAAGCTACATAAGGATTAGGCATTAAATGGGAATTGGATGGCATTATTGACTCCGGGGTGTTGGTGCCCATCTTTTCCAAAATCCAGCCAAGGTTCACGGACACAATGTCTGAAGACTATTTAAAAAAAAATCATGATCCAAGATAAAATCTTGGAACTTCCTTAGAATAACTATCAAATGATCTTGTAGGAAACTTTGAAGAAAGTGTCTTGATAAGGTTCTCAAGCGTGCCTCATTTACTCTACGTATTTCGTTGCACATTCCTTATCCCTTCTGGCTTTGAAATTCTTAAACTTCCAGCTTTAAGATGGTCATATTTGCTAAGCCAATCACTTAATGGCCATTATTGTTAGATCAATCACTTTAATGGCCATGTTTGCTACGTCAACCACTTCATTGTTGTTATTTTCATGTATACAGAGACTCGTTTATTATTCACATGGATACTTGTGGTAACTCAGTTTTATATTTATATATAATTGGTTTTAATTCATAGTGTTGTATATTTTTTTGGTTATTTTTGGAGAAATTGTATTTTAAAATAATTTTCAATTGCCATTTTCAATAGTAGATATTTTATTTTTCTAGTATAATTTAATTTTTAGAGTTTAATGTAGATTTTGTAGGTGGTTTATGATTAATTAGTATTATGGATTCATAAATAAGAATATTTAATTATATAAATTTAAATGGTTAGTGAATGTTAATAGACATCACAACAGTTTGCATCATAAATGCATCTCATATTGTTAAAATTAAAAAAAATTCTATAAAAATAACAGTATTTTAAATTATTAGGATTATTATTAATTATAAAAGAATTAATATATGAGTTAAACATATGTACATTTAAACAAACATGTAATAATATTCCCACTTTACCACGAAGTTATTCCAAAATAAACATGAGATTTATTCCCACTTTACCACAAAGTTATTCCAAAATAAACATAAACATGAGATTTATTCCCACTTTACCACAAAGTTGTTCCAAAATAAACATGCCTAATAAACATGCCTGTGTGGTTGTTGGTGTACCAACACACATGTATACTCACTTAAGAGTTCACAAGGCTCGAAGCTTTTGCAACAATATTTATCAAGATATTATAGCTCATCATTTCACTAGCAAGGATTTGAACCTGGGTGGGGAAGATAACATCCATTTCACCCAACAACCCAAGATAACCCCAATTGACAAAAATAGACATGCCTATTGGTGTGATTAGGAATTTCAATAAGTGGTTAAATAATGTTACATAAACATTTTTTTTGTTTTAAAATTATATATTAACATTCACAACATTCACAATATTTACATTAGATTCAATATAGAGAAAAGGTGTTACATAAGTAGTGCACCACTGGTGCTCACTTCAGGGAAATAAATGCCACAATATCTCTTTATGTACCGACATTGGGAATATGTCATTTGATGCTTAGGAAGTAAGACTACGCGGCCAATTATGTCAATGCCCTTGACGATCCTTCACAACCTAGGTCCTTTACTTTAAGATTTGTTGCAAACAAGTTGAGGGAACCAAAGACTTTGTCAAAGCCTATTGACTTATCATGGATAGATTTTCTCCCCAGTGGTCCAATATTTGTTGAATATGGACAATTATGGGCCAACATATTCCAATATAATTAATTTGTGTCACAAATCTAGAGAGAATACTAAATTTATCTATTTGGATGCATACTGCTTTAGAGGTCCTATGTATTGTATATGCAACCACAAGGTTTTGTCTTTCTTGAGATGTGTTCTAGTCTTCTATGAATGATGTGCAACTAACTCATGATATAATAAAACTCGCAGAACCAATTGTTGCACGCTGGGTGAAGGAAATATAATCTATAATAACATATATAAAATCAAAATATTCAAAACAATCATTGCTTCCTTTGAATGTAGCAAACTATTCATTAGCAATAGATCCATAGCGAACATTGTCGCACTTCAAATAAAGAGAACTATCTCAAACATCAATAATACATCTAGAACAAATGTTATTACACTCTAAATAAAGGGGACTATCTAAAAAATCCATTGATAGAAAACTAGAGGGATTAAGGGAAGTAAAACAAGAAGTAAAGGTTATAACCATTAAAAGAAATAATATGTATCCCGATGGGGGTGGTATTACGGTTCTTGGTATCGTCAGGGAGCATGATTAACATGCGTAACATGAGAGTGGAGCATGGGTTGGCAACCTTGGGATCGAGCGCCATGATCTACACTTGTCACCGCTTGATCCTTGCGTGGCGCATTTACATTCCACTAACTCTGCATCACCTACCCCAATCCCATTGGCTTAAATTCCTGCAAGTGTTTGCTGATGTTATTGGGTACGACATTCCATTCACAATCATATCTCATCCTTTTCTAAATGCAATGGCTTGGTGTTCTTATGGCGGATTGGGTGTGGGTGGAGTCCCTCACATACAATTTGCAGAGCTCATTCATGAGCGCATGATTCTTGGGTACCTTATGATTGTTAAAGAATGTGCTTGGTTGTACACTTGTCCCTCCATGGAGCTCACATACTTTGGTTTTTGCATTCAATATTTCAGTCATCTCATGCTTATGCCTTATTATAAATGCATGGGAAACTTATGAGGGTGGTGACATTGTTGTGTGTCTAGTATTATGGAGGAGGGTTTCCAACCATCGCACTACCCTTGGATGTGTAGGGTGGTCTATCACAGTTCTATGGGTGATTTGTTTCCTCGCCTTCTACTCCCTACCCTTTGTTTGGTTCAACGTCCAAGTACTTATCTGCCTCCTATCTTTTCTACAGTTTGAAGAGTTTTTGCAGGGGTCAATGTTTTTCTTGCTTTTTATTCATAATATAGGGTCAGGTCCTCACTTTGAGTTCGTGGCCATGTTACCCACTTTGTCATCTCAACTTTCTGATTCGACTGAAATTTATTTCAATTTCCCAGTCTTGGTTTGTGGACTCTGGTACCCTAGCTCCTTTTATATTTGATTTTGATATTATCCACTACTCTCCTTCTTTCATAGTAGATTCAAGGTTACTTGTCATACCTTCTCTCTCTCTCATTAAAAATTTGGTTTCCTGGGAGCTAGGGCTATTTTCTCTAGCCAACTTTTGCGGTACCACATTATATCTCTACCCTCGATGGACTACATGCTCTTCTTTTCACATAATAGATGAAATCCTCCTTGGTTAGAGCTTCTCTGCACAATTGCAACTACAAGCCCCCGAATTCATGTCTCTGTATTCACTCTACTACTTTCATTACCCTACTTTCTATGAAACCATGCCCCCCAGACAAATATTTCTTAGTCGTTGTGGTGGTGTACCTCGTTCATCTTCCTCTCGTCGTCGTTGTGGTGGTGCAACTCGTTCATATTCCTCTCGTCACTAATGTTTGTTCGTCTGCGAATTAGTGGCGAACCACTTTCTCTCAGTGCCTCCTGAAGTAAGGACTGAAATTCGTCATCTAGAAGGTAAGGAGTTTGGGGACCATATGTATTTCTCTGATTCTGAGGTTCATGGTATATCCTTAACAGGGTCCCTGATCTAGGGAAATTTCAGAAGCGTAGGCTTCACTTCCTTCATTGTCTCTCTCTACATCAACAGATAGAAACACTGCTCCATATGGTCATTGGGGACAAGCAAGTCAACAATTACAAACAATTTACAGGTAAGGAGGACATCAAACGAATTCTTCAGGATATTAACTACAACCTAGATGAAATTGTGGCCAAACTTACAAGGGTGGAGTAGTTTGTGGTATCTGATTCAGGTATGGAGTCTGAGGAGATATAAGAGGTGTTGACAATTATCAATGCTCTCATTGAGAATATTCCTTAGGCAAACTCCTCTCCCAGGTCTATGGTCATCATTTCAGATTGATAGTTTCCCATGGTTATTACACTTGTCTTTGCAGCTAGTTATTATATGTTTTTTATACTAGTATTCACTGTGGGTTGTGACATGGCATTTTGGGACACTGTTTGATTTTGTTTCTGCCACCCAACATTACATCATCACTTGGGGGATCAAGAAAACAAATAGAGAAGCACAAACATAGGTAACAACAGATTGAGAAGAAGATGCTATAACAATGGATGTAGTAACAACAGATGCCATAATAGATTTTGTAACCACGGATGTCATAACAACAAGCCATTCCATCTTTCTTTTCAAATCTTGAAAGTGGGAAGCTAAAGAGGTGTTTTTTCCACCCAACACTACACCAAAAATTGGGATCAACAAAAAAAATTGAGAAGAAAAAACATAGGTAACAATGGATTGAAAAACAAATGCTGTAACATCAGATGCTATAAGAACAAATGCCATAACAACATGTCAATGTTAAATATGATGAAAATGTTGTAGTAGCTGACGCTATAACACCCATTACTATTGAAAATGATGAAACTACTGTAAAAGGTGATGCTATAACAAATGCTACTATTGAAACCATTGAAACAATGACCATTACAACAGATGTTGTAACAAGATATGCTGTAACAATTGAGGGGGTACAAATCCATTTAATTTTGTTTGTCAAATCTTGAAAGTGGGTAG
>APFE030289781.1:110524-209205 GCA_000404065.3 Pinus taeda | reverse complement strand
TTGCATATACAAAGCCACGATCAATCAAGGATAGCCGTGTTGTTCTGAAATCAGGCTCAATGAAGACCTCATATGAGCCATACCTGTAAAGAAGTAGAGGATCTGTGCCATCTATGTTTACCAAAACGATGGAAATTGGCACTTGTGTTCTATCAGAAGCTACAACCCATTTTCGAAGAACTGCATATTTCTCCTTGTCAAAATCTCCCAAAACCGGTTCAACCTTCTAACTTCGTCAATCCACTTGATGAAATCTGTAAGATTTACAGGTAATGATTCAAAAACCGCAGAAAGGATTTTTTCTACACTATCAGAACCTTCTGCTTTCAGAAGCTGCAGAACCAGAGCATAAAGTAAGGATGGACCCTGCTGGTGCTTCAAAATTAGCATAAACCCCCTGTATTTTTGAGTCGTTTCGTCTATGGTATTCATTGCCTCCCAAAGAAGTGAAAGTGGAACCCAATGGGGAGGATACTTGAATCGAGCGACATCTAAAACAAGTGCCATGTTTTTTTTTTAGCATGGTATCCACCAATCGGTGAAAAATGGCCAGATCCTGTCTGCTTTAGTGGAGCTCTATGATATGATGTAATCACATGGCAATCTTCAGAAGAAGCACATTTTGCTACAAATCTCCGGAATTCATCAATAGAGCTTTGATTGGAACGGAAAGCTTCAACCTTAGTTCCAGAACAATTAGCTAGGCATGCCATCAACTTTCACCTTTTCCAAAGGTTCACAACCGTCCAGCATCGATTCATCAAACCAGCGCCAAGGCCCCTTCCATTTTCTTCGAGGATCAATTGCAAGAGCATTGAGAACAACTGCAAGAGTAGCCAATCCACAGTAGGCAGGTTCAGATTGTGTTTGGAAGTATGAAATGAGTTTAAAGAATCCCTCCATGGTCCCATTTTGTAGAGCCTCGCAAAAGAGTTCATTCCATCATTTGAGTACGCCATTATCAAGCATTTGCACAACTCTCCCATGCACCAAATCTTGAGCTGAAACTCCCTCCTCCTCATTGTTGCGCATATTCCGCTACCGCACTCCGCGCACAGACATCCCAGCTCTTTGCCAATGTTAGTGCCTCGAAACAATCAGTTAGAGATATCCACAATTGTTTTATTGCAGTCCTGTACAGTCCTGTATTGGCCCATCAACAAACTAATTTATGTAATGAATTTTCTCCTTAAACATCACAAAATGCCACATCAATTTACTGACAGGATTGTTCATTGTTATGGTGACCTTTTCTCCTTATTTTTAACAGTTTCCATTAATTGGTCTACTAAATGAGATCCAATGAAGACAACGCCTCCTTAACTTGAGTGCGTGAGGGTTCATGTACAAATATCAATGGCGCTTTGGTGCGATGACATGAATGTCGAATTGAGCATCTTTTAAAACACGGATTGCTTTCTCCCAAATAACATCACTGTCCACTGCTTTTTCAGGTTTTGTCGATAGGTTTATTTCATAATTTTTAAAATCAAACTGAGACAAGATTGCTTCTGTCAGATCTAAAACACTTCTTATTTCTTTCTTGATCTAGCTGGGCAAACAGAAGACATGTGAATCATCCTGGATGAAACTCCTTACACGGAAAAGACCATGTAGGCTTCCTGACATCTCATATCTATATACCGTATCCAATTCCGCGACTTTAAAGGGTAAGTCCCTGTAGGAGCACAGGCTATGCTTGTACACAAGTATATGATAGGGACAGTGGGTCTAAGTTGATACTGCTCATTTTCAACATCCATTTGATTAAACATGTTTTCTTTGTAAAACTCTAGATGTCCACTAATCTTCCAGAGGTCAGCTTTGGCCACATGTGGTGTGTAAAGAAGATCATATCCATGCTGTACATGAGTTCTTTTCCAAAAATCTTCAATATTTTGCCTCACAATAGCTCCTTTAGGATGCCAAAATACCAAGCCCCTTCCTGCTTCATCTGTAGTATCCATTTCCTTTACAGGATTTATTGCACAAGCTGGAGTTTGACCACTAAAGCTTTTAACACCAGAAATTTCAACTACCTGAATGTCCTGGGATAGATTAATGCGCCCAGCTGTTTCATTGTGTTGTAATTCATCAAGCCTCACAATTGCAAAACCATTGTGCATGCACGCAGCCAAAACAAGGTTTCCATTGGAAGGATGGAATTTAAAGCTTCCAAACTTCTCCACCCAGTCCCACAGATTCCTGTAGGTTTTTTCCATCAGTCTTGTATCCCATAATCTCAAACATTCATCATAGCTTTCTGTGATGATACAATTTTCCCGTGCTGGACAGTTCTGAATGCTGCATATTCCCATTCGATGGCTCTTTGTGTTTCGAAATATTGGTTTTTCGCAAGTCCCAACCACAAAAATTGCAATCATCAGCACCACTATACAAGATATCATGCTGCTGGGAGTTATAAGCAACGGTCCAGACTTCAAACATGTGAGCTTTCCAAGTGTGTTCTATTTGCATCTGAGCTTCGCTCAAACTGACAACTGAAACTAAACCATCTGAAAGGCCTACTACAATATTTGAAGAAAGGCTAGCATCAAACTGGTCCCAATCCACAGTAAGGCACATTAAAAAGCAACTAATATTCTCACTCACAAGTTCCTTTATCTTAACATTGTCAGTCACCTGAACTTCATCTTCAGACATCATCCCTGAAGTTTCTAGACAATAAGTTGTCAAGTTACCATGTGAATCAGCTTGTAGAAGATAAGGCTGCATGTTCCCTTTCCTTGGTCTCCATTTGATATCAAAAATTCCTGAAGTTTTAATCTTCTGAAGAAACTTGAGGTGTGTTTTGTCATGAATTGAGAGCAGAGATAAAATTCCAACACGACAAGGCTGAGAACTTTCCTGTAATGTATAGGTTGCTGCTGCTAAAATATGTTGAAATAGATAGTCAGGACAGAATTCAACTGCATCAGCATTACCATCTAGATGAATGCATGTTACGTCCATTCTTGATGCCAAAAGTCAGACCAGATCAAATAAATGGACATGATTGCTGATGATGTTTTGTTTTCTTTTTACTTTAACAGAGGTAAGAGCTTGAAGTCGCTGCTAGTTGAATAGCTGGAGATAAATTACATAATCTGAAACAACACATTAATGATTTCTTCTTCAAAACCCTGTTTTGAAGAAAAATCCATCTCTGAGATGAGACAGAGTCTAACAGAATCATTGATGAGATCTAATGTCAAACTGAAGATGGAAGAAATAATAACTAAATCCTACTCTTGAAAACTGATCAAATGCTAGCCTACATACATGAAACCCTAAATTCTATGAGAAAGTAGAATTTTGTCTTTTTAGGGATGCATAGGAGTTCTTTCCTCAAATCATGATCCCTGAAGGAAGAAGTGAGGCCAAAACACCTATTGACAATTTTTTGATATTCCTTTCTCTCTTCTAAACTACTACTAAAGTAAAGCACCAATGGAAGCAAACTAAAAAGAAACTAATCAAATCTACACTACTTGCAATGAAATAATCCTAAAGACAATTCAACCATTGAGTTATGAAATAAATCTAAGAATACAAATACAAGAAGAGAAGCCTTTGCTGCTAGGGTTGGACCCTAACCCAAGAGCTTCATCCCTCTGAGTTAACTCAGTGTTGGATCAAGAAAATGCTCATTCTCATTATCACAACAGGAAATTACATAGCAATGTCTTCCACAAGTCTTGAACTTGAAAATGACTAGTGTTTTTACAACAAAAATTCAAATCCTAATGAGGTTCTAGGCCTCTTTATTTATACAACTGAAGTCTCCACAACTTAAACCTAGGGAGGCTCGACTCCCAAACTCGAGATAAACTAACTCTTTAACCATCACTTGCTCGACTGCCTTTTGATCTCCATGACTTGGCTCCTTGTACTCCGAGCTAGTGTGATTGATGGAGGAATATTCGAATGAGGGAGGAGTAAATGAGGAGGATTTACCTCCTACAATCTCTCTTCCTTGTCTCATTCTAGTTTCATCCCCTAATATAGCCAAAATCCCCTGATTTTCTCTCATAAACCTGTATTCAATGCACATTAGTCCACTAGGCATAATATCTCACTTTGAATAATCTCATTAGGCAAAATATAATCAAAATATGTAAAAAATCATGAGAAGAGTTGATTTGACTAAGCTAGGAGGTGAAAGGTCCATATAGTTAACCAATGATGAGGCTTATCATCACCCCCTACTGAAAGTGTTGTTCATCCTTTGAGCAACACAATCAATATCCATGTCTTTCATAGCTCTAGTGACCTCCTTGACATCCCATGATTCTATTGTAGTTTCCTCTTCTTGTGCATAGAATCTTGCCTTCCTTTATATCTCCACCCATTGTTTTCTTTCTTCTTCTTCCTTCATTCCTTCTAACATCCCCAAGAGCAGTGGTAGACTAAGTCTCAAGTTAATCCAATTGACTTTGAGTCTTTGGAGGGTTTTCTTGTACATCGGTGTCTTGTGCAGTGCTTCTCTCATTCTTTGAGGAGAATGGTATTCTATGATTTTCAAAATGTATGGCAAAGTATTCCATCTCCTTTGGAAAGCTTGCATGATGTCATCCCCTCATAGTGTGAACATATCCTCAAAATGTGTAATTGCTTGCTCTTGGGCAGTAAGATACCTGGGTGCAAGTTGAGGGTCATTTTCAATTAGGTTATGTGTGCTGATGACAACCATTGGATTTGACTTCTCAACTCTTATCATGAGAGGCTCTGTTTGTTCCCTTGCCATTATCCTCTTCATTTCTATAGCCCTTGCTTCCTCATGGTTCATCCATGATGTCAAAGCCATCAAACTATAAATCCCATAGTTTTGTATTAAGGTCCCATACATTCAGATCTGTCAAGGGTAAGTTATGTATGTATAACTTAGACATCTTAGCCCTATCCTCCAATGTGCTTTGATAGAAAAGATCAATCAATGGTCTATAATCCTGGAATGGCATAGTGCCTCTCTTTGCTAGGATCTTGATTTGGAACTCTTGTCACTACTCCTTAAGGTATAATTCATAGGACTTAGTTGGCATCCTACACTGGATGGCCTCTGAGGATAGACTAGCCATGGATGCCAATTCTTTCTATCTTTCTTGTATATGTCCCTTCAACCATGCATTTTCTGCCTCCAATTGAGCTTTCATTATGGCCTCTCTGTCCCTTAGGCTACTCAATTCTGTTCCCATCTCTTTGAGTTTTTCCTCCATGTGACCTATGTCCTCCACTCCCTTGGACTTGGCAATCTGCATCCATCTATGTGTTCTTTCTCTTTCTTTCTCAAGCTAAAAGAATAATGGGATGGAATTTTTTTGTGTAATGACCCTAACCCCTTCAATAAATCTATAGTAGGAGTTGAGGTTAGGTTGAGGACTAGGTTCCCTTAGCTCTGTATCCTACTTTGTTTCTTTCTAAATACTCCCTTCTTTATCCAATTTTTGAGTTTCCTGTAGGTTTAGCAGATTTTCCTATAGTATTTCCTCTACTTCCTGTAGGTCCTGCTGTGTATCCTGTAGGATGCCCTTTCCTTTGGATGAGGTAGATCTAGTCACAGGCCTTCTCACATAAGTGATAGGAGACTTAGGGGAGTCTTGTCTTAAGGATCCTTCTCCTTGAGTTTTCATAAGAGAATCCGTCTTCTCCCGTTGTTTAGGTGAGTCTTCAATAACAATAGGAACCTTGGTGGGAGTTTGAGGTTTTCCTTGCCTTATTCTTGTACTTTTTCTTGTCCTAAAGTACAATGGATTTTGTCTTTGTGTTGTCCTTTTTGTTTGATAGGGGTGCTAAGGGAAGTGAGGGTAGTTGTTGCCTCTTTCTCAGTCGGTTTTGGAGATACCCTGGGTGACTCCTCCTTGTCTTTTGCCTCCTCTTTTCCATTACCCTTTTCATCTTTGTCTTTCTCCTCTTCTTCTCCCTCTAGTTCCCCACTTTGTTAATGAGTTTCCTCCTTGGCATCTTCTTCTGTCCCTTCACCACTTTCCTTCTCTTTTTCTTCCTCTTCTTCCTCATATATCTCCTCTTCATCCCTCTCTTGTCCTTCTTCCTCTTTTCTAGTTTCTCCTTCATCCTCCTCTGTTTCTTCTTCATCTTTTTCACTGGCAGTGGGGCTCTTGTCATATTCAAGGGCTTTTATATCTCCCTCTATTTTCGTGTCTCTAAATGTTGCCCATGTGATAGGAATTCTAAGGTTTTGGAGGGAATATTCTATGATGAGTCTAATTAACCCATGATGGGCTAGTTGTTGATGGTTTCCTTCCTGCACCTTCATGCTCATATCTATCATTGATTGAAGAAGGAAGTAGGGTATGCTGAGCCTGTGTTGAGAAGGTGTGTTTGCCCCAAACCTCAATTCTTCAAGAAGCCTAAAGTGGTATCCATATACCACACTGTACCTACCTTCATATGAGATATACTTTATAATGTGGTAGATAATTTCATTCCAAGGATAGGGTAGGTTTGATCTCCTCACTCCATTTTTGTCTTCCATGGCCTCCTCTCCTTATAAAAGGAATTTATTCTTTACAGTTTGGCTATTTACCTTATCCTCCTTTCTCCAAGGCACTCCTAAGGGAAGTGTGGTAATTCTTCCTATGAGTTCAGGGGTGCGTTCTATGGAGAGGCCTCTCGCCACAATAGTGGCATGGATCCTAGTCATTGGAATGAGGGAGAGAGCAAAATCTCTGGCTACCTCATCATCATACCTCCTCAATTTCTCAAAGAAACCCATCCAATTATTTCTTGTGAATATCTCTAGCACAGGAAGGTGCTGGTGAATCCTCATAGTGTTGATGGGATCCCTTCTATTAAACCCCCTATCATTTTCTCTAATGGATGGAGGAGTGTAGATGTGTGATACAAAATTTAATGAAGGAGGAAATTGAACTGAAATTTTTGTGTATACCATTCCCCTATACTTCAATCAATTTCAACAAAATAGAAGATTTTTTTATGTTCATTTCACTTGGAGAAATGTGTGGAAATGTAGAGCCTACCTCCTTAACACTACTTGATGAAGCCACCCTCTGTTTTTCCATTCTGAGGCTACTCGCTGCCAATATTGTAGACTGCTTGGCTATATCCTATAGGTGGTCCTGCGCGGGAAGAAGACGAAATTTGCTTGTCCTATAGACTGCTTGAGGGCCAAGAGTGATTTTGCTAGTGTGAGCCTCGAGAATGTGAATGCTTCTATGAATGGGGATCAACATTTATTTCCTCTTATGGGTGACTTGAGTGAGGTGGTGTGCTGGCAGCTGAGGTACGAATATATATTTTTGGATCATTGGTCCCACTACCACATCATCATTCTCATCACCTTGTAAACAACTCCCACTTCAGGCATCTGTAGCTTAACTAATTTCGACCTCATCCTTCTTTTTCTCGACTTGAATGCTGCCACGTGTGGAAGGACTGATTGCTTTGTCCTCATTTCTGAATGAAGGTGGCCAAGTTAACTGGCCACCTTTCTCTTATAAACCAACTCTTTCACAACTTTTACATCTTTTGATCACATTATGCAAATGAGTGAGTGGAAGAAAAATACTTACCTGTGGTAATGATACCTTGATGCAGTTTGTTGAAGAAATGAAGTATTTGCTGTGTTGGTTGCATGTGCTTTTCTCTTCTTCTTTTTATTGTCCTTTGTTGATTTTCTTTGATGTGCAAGTACCTCGTGTTGATGATGATGATGTTGATGCCACTGCTAGGCTATGGGGGAGCTTCTTCTACCTTTGTATCTCCATGCTTGAAGCTGAATGCAACCTATGATTTATGTTTTGTGGGATAGGCTACTACAGGATTTCCTACAGGATATCCTGTAGCCGCTTCTCCCTCAAAAATTTTAATCATTTTCTACTACTGGAACTTGACGATGATTAGCATGGGCAGAGAAGGGGTCTAGGGATTTTTTCATAAGGAAAAATAGCTTTCAGGTGCTTTCCCCTTGCTCTCTATCTTCATCCTCTTATATCTGTGTTTTTTCTTTGAAAACTCTAATTTTTTTGAAAATAATTTCTTTTTATGAATGTAGGGGTGATCATGGTGGAGAGAGGTATGGTGATGAGATGGTGAAGTAGGAATTTATTTCTTTGACATGGGCAGGTCATCCCCTTGCTCTAGGGTTACTTCCTTTAGGATTCCCAAGGCACTGTAGTTTTCATTGAATCCTGTAGGTTTACAGGGAATCCTGTAGAAAACACAGAATCCTTGCAAACTGAGGCAAATGAGTGGAAAAATGGAAGGAATTATGGTATGATGAAGTATAATGAATGGATAAATAAAAATATGAGCTGAATATGTCCCTTTTAATTCTCTTTTGTTGTTATGATCGTCCTCCTTTTGACCTGCAAACAATATTTTCATAATTTCTCTTTTCTCCTTTTATTTTTTTTTATTTTTATCTATTTTTATTGAAAACAACGAGTCTGCCTCCAAGAGGTTTTCGTCCTAGCTTCTTTCCCTAGGCATCTCAAGAGAGGTTTTCACCCAAAGATCTTTTTTATTTCTCTTTTTTTCTTTTTGACACCACTGGGTTGTGTAAAGAGGTTTTCACCCCAACAATGGGACTCAGGTGCCTCATGGAGGTTTTCACCTGTCTCCTTATTTTTTTTTAATTTTTTTCTCTTTATTTTTTAATTTTTTTTCTTCTCAGTGACTTGATGAGGTAGGAGCTAGAACTTGATCCACCACCATCACTATTTTTCTGATACCATCAATTAACTCTTGCTTTGACAATAGCCTCTTGTAAACTTTCAATCTGTGCCCATTAACAAGTAAGAGAATGGCCTCTGCATATATGGTTATAATTTGCACTGAACCATTATCATGACATTTCTCTATGACATAAGGATTTAAACATCTAGTCCTTAACTTGCCCTTAAAATATTTATATCTAGAATCATATAACCTTCTTGAAATTGCTTATCCTTGATGTTCCTGTCATGCCATATCTTCCTCTGAATTTGAGTCACCTCTGTGTGTAGGAGGGCCTACATTCTGAACTCATCTAACCAATTCAACTAGAGTAATCTCTCTTTTGTGCACTGCTCAGATCTAGATCTAGTTGGACTGCCATCTTCAGTGTATTGTACTCAAATTCAATGGACAACAGGGCCTTTTTCCCATAGACCAACTCATAGGGTATGAATCCAATGGTGGTCTTCCAGGAAGCATTGTAGGCCCATGTAGCCTCAACTAATATATTTTCCCAATCTTTTCTGCTGCTGCTAACCACTCTGGTCAGAATGCCCTCCAGCGCTCTGTTGGTCACCTCCACTTGCCCATTAGCTTGTGGGTGATAGGGAGTGGGGGTTCTATGCTTGATCTTGTGTTGGCTTAACAAGTCTTCAATCATGTTGGATGTAAATTGGCTGCCTTAATCAATGACTAGTTCTCTAGGCTACCCAAACTTGTAAAACAACCTCTTCCTTAAGAACTCAACGACCTTCTCCTTTGTTGCTGCCTTGATTGCCTTGGTTTCAGACCACTTAGTTAGATAGTCAGTGCACATAATGATATACTCCTTTTTCTTGGAAGGTGGGTCAATAGGTCTAATGAAATCCATGCCCCACTTGTTAAATGGCTCGAAAGTCACTTGAGGCTGCAGAGGCATTTAATCCCTTGGAGTAGGCTTTCCCATCCTTTGGCACCGATCACACTGACTAGTATACTTTCTCACATCTTGATGAAGAGTGGGCCAATAATAACCAGCTTGTAACACCTTGAATGTTTTCCTCTTTGCTACAAAGTGACCTCCATAAGGCCCATCATGACAGGTCAGAAGGATGTCAAAGACTTCTTCCTCCCTAACACATCGTCTGAGAATTTGATCTAGGCCCAGTTTGAAGAGGTTTCCCCCAATCCAAGTGAATGGGGTGCTCTTCCTCACAATCTTGCTTTTCTCTTTGGAGGACAAATTCGGTGCGAACTATGCAGATACCAAATAGTTTTCTATGTCAGCAAACTATGGAGAGAGAACTGAAATGGCGAATAAGTGTTCATTTCGGTAACTGATCATAAACCATTCCTTCCTCATTTGCAGGCAAAGTTAATATGGACGAAAAATCTGCAACAACCTTTTCCTTGCCAAGCTTATCAACAACAATTAGATCAAATTATTGTAATAAAAGTAACCATCTAATAATCTGAGCATTCACATTAGGTTTATTCATTAAATATTTAATTGCAGCATGGTTAGTATGTACAAATGTTTGATAACTTGTAATGTAATGCCTAAATTTGTTCAATGAATGCACAATAGCCAGGAGATCCTTTTTGGTCACTGCGTAGTTCAGTTTGACCTTTGACATATTCTTACTGATAAAGTAAATGGCATAAGGAAATTTTCATCTATCATGCATAGAGCTGCCCCTATGGCTTTGTGTGAGGCATCAACATGTATATGAAAAGGAAGGACCTAATATTTGGGCCTCGGAGAATTGTTACAGTGGTCAACTTGTCCTTCAAGGTGTCCAGGGCCTCTTGACAACTTTTTTTCCATACAAACTCAGAGTCTTTGGCCAACAACACAAATAAAGGAGAAGCTAACTTACTGAACTCTTATATAAACCTCCGATAATATCCGGCTAAACCTAGGAAACTTCTAACATCTCTTTGCTTTTACGGAGGTGGGACCCTTTGGATGATAGCTATTTTGTTTGGGTCCACCTGCAGTCCTTGCTAAGATATTGAATGACCTAGCACAATACCTGCAGTCATCAAGAACTCACATTTTTCATGACTAAGAGACAGGGTCATTTCAATGCATTGGTTCAGCAATTTACCTAAGTTGGACAGAGCCTCCTAGAAATCACACCCATAAGGTGTAAAATCATCCATATAAATCTCTACTGCATCATCAAATAGCTCGGCAAAGATACTCAAGGCTGCTCTCTAAAAAGCGGCAAGAGCATTGCATAGGCAAAAAGGAAGGACCCCATAGGTGAAAGTACCCCAAGGACAAGTGAAGGTGGTTTTATCTTGGTCTTCCGGGCTGATCTGGATTTGATTGTACTAGCTGAACCCATCTAGGAAAGAGAAAAAAGTTTTCCCTACCAAGCCATCTAACACTTGGTGAATGAAAGTTACAGGGAAATGGTCCTTCTTTGTGGCTTTGTTTAACTCTTTATAATTGACACAAATCCTCCACTTACCATTTTTCTTTGGAACCAACACCAAAGGAGATACCACTCACTATCTGAGATAGGGTAAATGAATCCTGCATCTAGCAGCTTTTGCAATTCTTCTTTGACTATATCCTTGAGAGATGGATTCATCCTCCTTTGGGGTTTTCGGACTAGTTTTCAACCTTATTTGATATAAATGTGGTGAGTACACACCGAGGGGTGCACTCCATTCATTTCTTTGTAACTCCAAGCAAAGGCATCCAGATGTTCCTTTAGCATGATGCAAAACTTTTCTTCTTTGTGCAAAAAGAGATGGGTTGATTTTCAAAGTTATCTCAGGGCCGAATTCTATGGTTTTGACATGGTTAGGGTTGGAATCAACTGAGCATAGATCATTCTGATGGTTGTTCTAGGTTTCCTTTACTACTTCTACTAAGGACAATGTAATCGGAGTTGGACTTTGAGTATGTGTTCAATCAAATAGTCTTCATCCGGTTGTCCTCCTCCCATGGTTATTTCTAAGGTATAGAGTTGGGTAGAACAAAATTCATATTCTCCCTCCTCTTACAACCATAAAGGTAAGTCATGTTCTAGAGATGGTTGAGTAGGAGGGTATAGGACTAACTGCTTGGACATATGCCCATTTTTTATAGTCATATTTCCAGCCCTACAACTAATGTAGGCATCGACAGTGGCTAACCAGGGCCTCCCAAGGATGAGAGGGTAACTAGTAAGCTTGGCCTTAGGCTGGAGAACTAGGAAATCTACAGGGTACTCCCAAGAGTCAATGGAGATCATCACATTCTCCATAATCCCCTAAGTCACTGTGGAGCGGTCTGCAAGTTGCGAATTGTTGTGGTCTTTCTCAATGAACCCTGGAGGTTGAGCTTGAGCATGGTGTCCTTGGTCATCACATTAATGAAAACTCCAAGATCAATCAAAGTGTGTGGGACAATGGTGCCATTAATTTGCACATCTACTATAGGGATTCCAGGCTCCAAATACTTTGGATAGATTACCTGCCCCAACATTAAGTTGGATAGTTGTCCAATGACATTAATGGTAGGGGCATCTCTTTTTTGCTTGCCTCGATGTTTGAAGCACTTCTCCTTACTCAACTTGTTGTAAATAGGTACATCTTTTATAACTTGGAGAAGTGGAATTTTGACACATAGATTTTTCAATTCTCCCAGAAGTTTAGTCTCTTCTAGAGGCTGGATTGGTTGGGTTAATCTCTCTGGAAAAGGTGGTGAATTTACTTTAGGCATGTTTTCCTCTCTTTTTTCCTCAACCTCCCTAGGTGAAGGTAGAGTTTGTTTGTTTGAGAGTACTCTCCCAGATCTCAGGTTTATTTCCTAAATCTCCATAGCTTAAGCAGGATAGGATGTCTCACCACTGTATACTTGCTATGCCTATCTGTATTCAGGTTCAAATTTGGTTGGGAAGGCATCTGGGATTGTTTAGGTGGAGCAGGGTGTAAAATATATGGTTGAGTAGGTGGTAAAGGCAATAAGGTTGGAGCATTGTTGTATGGGGGCCTCCACCCTTGGGGCAGTGCATTCCACTGAGGCTATGGTGGAGCATATGGTTGAAATGACTGGCTGGTCGATTGGGAATGATACTGAGGTCAAAGGACCAAGGAGGAGGTGTAGACCAGGAATGATGAGCAAGAGGCCCCAAGAGGGAATGGATGTGGTAGGGTAGGGGTTATAATATGCATGGGATGACCCTTGCATGCCCTGCTGGTATGGCCAAGGCCCATGAGGTATCCTTTGATTTATGTTGCAAATTTGTTTAGTCACCCCTTCAGCTCCTTGATATGGAAATTTTAGTCCAGGTAGAGAAGGGCACTTGTCTGTGGAATAGTTTTCTTCAGAGACTGAGCATATTTCAATCGAATTCAATGGACATTCATTCCGAGGGTGCCTCCTTGTGCATCTAGGGAATAAAATGGCTAAGGCTCTCTCCGGTTCCTCTTGTTTTGTCTTAATGTGCATAGTGTCCATTTGTAGGGCAAGGGTTTGCAACATCTCACATTTGAAATCCTCCATCATGTTTCCAATTTCACCCTTGATGGATGTATTGGAAGAGGATGGGCTGACCATAGGTTGATTACCCCTACCCGTTTTCCTAGCTACCCTAGAATGGTTTCTAAAGACAGTCCTAATATCCTAATAGGGTAACTGGTAGATGTCCCCTACTACTAACAAGTTTAGCGTATCCAAAATATCTTCCCTTACCCCTCTAAGCAGAATTATCTTCAATGACTCAGGGTCAAGTGTGCACCTAACCCTTTTGTAGCTAAGCTAGAATCTTTCTTCATAATCCTCCAGGGATTCATCATGCCCTAAGGTCATCCTAAAAATTTCCTCTTTAGTGTCTTGATACCTGCAATATTCTCGATACTTGTTGTTGAAGGCTTGCTGCATCTGAGCCCAAGTTGTGATGCTATCCACAGGTAAACCCGTGAACCAACGCAAAGCTGCATCCTTGAGAGTGGATGGGAATAGTTTCAACTTTTTCTCATCATTGGTGTAGTCACAGGTTCTTGATATGACATCAAACTCAAACAAGAAAGTGTCTGGATCTTATGAGGTCAAGCAATGGAAATGAGGAAGGGAAAAGGGGATTATATTCTTCATCTTAGTATGCCCATTGGTTTCCCTGATGGGGAAGGCACCCTCAGCTATTTCTCTATTTCCTCTGTCATTTCTATTTTTAGCAATTGGGTTAGTAGGAATGGGTTCTTCTTCTTCTTCTTCTTCTTCTTCTGTAGGCTCTTCAAATATTCATGGTTTCTCACTTAAGGGCTCCTCCAATTCACAACCACCGAAGAAGAGGGAAGGTTGGCTATTTGAATATGTGGGGGTATTTGGCAAAAAATTCCCTCAGTTATCCCTATTCCTATGAGGCATGAAAGAAGTTTTTTTGTTTTTTTTTATGTTTTTTCAAACCTTGAAAATGATTGCAGAATTGAAATTTCAGACTGAATGAAAACTAACTGCTTGAATGAAATCTTATTTTCAAAATGGAAAAGAAAGCAAAGAATGTAGACTGGAAAAGAAAGAAAACTAAATTACTCTTGCAGAAATGAAACTAACAGCAGAATATCAGAAACAAGAAATGGAAAAAAGAAAGAAGTAATCACATATTACTCAGACACCTCCCTGACAATGGTGCCAAAAAGTGATGAGCACCAGTATTATAGCAAGAATGCTACAACTCCTGGGGCAACCAAATTTACTTTATCAACCCGAGGTTCGTACAAACTTAGAGGTGACAGTGCTATATACACAAGTAAAAGTGATGGGTCTGCTCTTTGCCATTGCTCAGCTGGTGATAGACCACTAGGCTTTTCAAGCCAAACTTCTATGTATTTAGAAGAAGCTTGATTACTCATGAGAGAAAGAGAAATCTACTATAACAGAAAGCTTGTCTACTGCAATAAGGAAGACGACTGAAATCAAATGCTAAAACAAACCATTTTCTAACTAACTTCTAAGAGGTTATGCTTCAAAAGAATTCTAAGCTAACATGTATGCAATACTACTATCCTAAGCATTTGAATTCAAAGCATCAAACTTCTATTGCCATGCATGCAAATGACTAAAATAAATCTGTTTTTCTTTGTCTCTTTGTTATTGTGAAAGTGTGCAAGATGATCTCTTTTGGTGATGTGGTAGGTAGCTTAAGGATGATGGTGAATGGTTAGAAGGTTGGGGAGACCAGAATGTGACCTTTTCTAGCTTCCTAGAGGCTTTTCCCTCAATTTGGCCTCAAAACATGCCACTCCAAGAAAACCTATAAGATTCCCTGTATTTCTACAGGATAGAGCCGAGAGAAAAAGGATGGGTGTTGAAGGTGATGGAAGGCTTAGAGAAGGTGTTTGGTGGATGGAATGAGGCAAGGGAGTGCCTAGGATCACTTCAAAACTCAAAACCAAGGTTTGGAAATGGTTGGATTTGCTCAACAAGCTTGGAGAAGTTTCCTTGTGAAAAGATGAAATTGGTGAGGGTTTTAGTGAAAGCAAGGAATGATCATGGACGGATGAATTTGAAAGGAGGTTTCTGACTATGAGATCTTTCTATACTTCTGAAACACCAACATTGCACCAAACATTGATATTTATTCAAAAAATCATGTAAACAAGGAGAATTTCAATGATCTAGGAAAACATAATTTCATGAGCTAGTTGTTTACTTCATGCATGAGGAAAACTTGCAGAATAAGATGGAATCATTGATGAGATATAATGTAAGATTGGAGATGTAAGAAATTATAACTAAATCCTACTCTTTTAAATTGATCAAATGTTGGCCTAAGTACAGGAAACCCTAAATTCTATGAGAAAGTAGAATTCTGTCTTTTTAAGGCTGCATAGGAGTTCTTTCCTCAAATCATGATCCTTGAAGGAAGAAGTGAGGCCAAACCACCTATTGAAAACTTTTTGATGTTCCTTTATCTCTTCTAAAATATTGTTGAAGTAAAGCACAAATGGAAGCAAACTAATAAGAAACTAATCAAATTTACACTACTTGTAATGAAATAATCCTAAAGCCAATTCAACCATTGAGCTATGAAATCAATCTAAGCATATAAATACAAGAAGAGGATCCTTTGCTGCTAGGGTTGGGCCCTAACCCAAGAGCTTCAACCCTCTGATTTAACTCAGTGTTGGATCAAGAAAATGCTCATTCTCATTATCAAAACATGAAATTACATAGCAATATCTTCCACAAGTCTTGAACTCGAAAATGACTAATGTTTTTATAGCAAAAATTTGAATCGTAATGAGGCTCTAGGCCTCTTTATTTATAAAAATTAAGTCTCCAATGACATCCTTAAATACAGGGAGGCTTGGCTTCCAAACATGAGATAAACTAACTCTTTAGCTGTCACTTGCTCGACTACATTTTGATCTCCATGACTTGGCTGCTTATACTCCGAGCTAGTGTGATTGATGGAGGAATATTTGAATGAGGGAGGAGTAAATGAGGAGGATTTACCTCCTACAATCTCTCTTCATTGTCTCATTCGAGTTTAAACACTTAATCTAGCCAAAATCCCCTGATTTTCTCTCACAAACATGCATTGAATGCACCTTAGTCCATTAGGAATAATATCTCATTTTGACTCATCTCATTAGACAAAATTAATCAAAATATGTAATAAATTGTGAGAAGAGTTGATTTGACTAAGCTAGGAGGTGAATTAAGGTCCATATAGTTACCCAATGATGAGGCTCTTCACTTACTTAGATATTGACAATGTCATTATAGAAATATTGAGGAAGGACAACCAGGTCTCTTTGAAAAGAGCCTCTTCCTTGTTTTTCTAAAAAAAATTAATTTCATTGACCAATCATGTATGATTTTATGAAATATACTTAAATATTTTTTCTTAGTTATGTAGACTAATTTATATTTGTAATATGCACTTTTGTTCTCATAACTACTTTCTATATTAGTTCTTATCCAAAAATCCATAAATTGTGGTTTGCTTCTAAGGTTACCAACCTGGATTGATGGTAAAATACATGCCTTAATTTAATACAATACATTGAGCTGAGAGAGATAAATCCATGCCTTAGCAAATTATATTGAGCTCAACAATTGGGCCTCCAAAGGATAGCAGCATCTCATTCTCCCAAAAGAATTCAACTCTCAGAAGTGAAAGAAACTTGGCCTATCAAAGGAGAATTCAGCCTCTCTGCATGAATTCTCAACTCTGGAAAAATGAATCAATCCCCATCAAATGAATACCAACTTTGGAAAATGGATCTAACCTCGACAAATGAATATCATCCCTAGAAAAATGGATAGAACCCCAAAAAATTAGTATCAGCTCTGGCAAGATGGATAAAACCCCAACAAATAAATATGATCTCCGGAAAAATGGATAGAACCCCCCAGCAAATAAATATCAACTTTGGAAAAATAGATAGAACCTAAAAAAATTACACAACTCCAATAAATAACATCTGCAAAAAAAACTCAACCCTCTAAATAGCTAATGAAAATCGACCCAAAAATTGAGATGAAGTTGGCCCATTAAAGATAATGACAAGAGATAAAATCGATCTTCTTAATAAATTTATCCCAACAACAACAACTCGATCTCTCACAAGCATATATAAATTTTTCTTCTTCAGAATTAACTACAAATTAACTTGCAATTTAAGCACAGATGAAAATCTGAATAATTTCCACACAGTGACAACTAGGGTGGCAATCATGTCCACCAAAATTGGATGATTACTAGCTAGGGTAGCAATGGATGACCATTGAAACTAGTTTAAGAGTCTCGCCTAAAACCTTCAAGAGAAACTCACCAGAGCTCCCAATCCAAACACAAATAAATAATCATAAACCATAATGAATGAGAAATGGCCTTCTCTCTCCTTTTCTAATATTTTGTTGAATCTTATCCAATCTTCTAGAGATCTCTTTTTATTATTTTATTAATAGGCCACTTATGGCATTTTCCTCATATTTTCCAAGTGACTTTTCCCCGCTTTTATTTATCCCTTAGATAAAAAAAATTGTTTCTCTTTTTATTTTATTTTTGATTACTAATTAAAGTCACTTTTATCTCTATAAAATTATTAAACTGCCACGATGATCACACTAGATTCCTAAAGCCCATTTTCGTCTTTTTATTTTGTAGGTAGTTTCATCTTAATTCCAGTGAGTTATTACACTGTTACTACTCAAACTAGGAAGGGGTCTTAGAGGGGCACTTGCTAGGTCAAGAGAAACAATGAAAATAAATCCCATTGTCACCACAGATAAATATTCCTACTCTTTACGAAATTTCACCGACGAGAGGAGACCTGATATCTAGAAAATCACTTATGAAGGATAGATCAACTAATATGGATGTGAAGTGATCTCGGGGACCCTTTCCTAGGGGATGCTCAAGAATGGGACTTTCTTGCTTCTTAAGCAAGGTATAAGGCTTTCTAGGAGAAGGAGATGAGGGTTTAAGGGCTAGGTTTAAGGAGTGTAAATTGTAAAGGAGCTTCCTAAATCCTGAAATCCTTGTTGAACTTGGTTTTCCAAGTGGTTTTTGAAGATTTTACTTTGACAAGGCATGGGACTAGACGTGACTAAGTGGACCCAGGTAAGGTTAAGAGGAAGGAGTTTAGCAACCGATGATAGAATTTACCTGAGCAAGGAGGAGAAGGGGATCAAAGAAGTGATGTTCACTCAAAGGTGAAAAATCAGCCCTATGAGGAACTAGCCTAGGGAAACTTAGGGAAAAAACCAATCTCGATGCTAGGGCTTGGGATATCTCACAACTCCACTGCTGGAATTCCCTCAAATTTGGAGGAGGCCTAGGGAGACACCAACAGTAGAGGCCAAGAGATTAAAGTTTTTCTATGGGTGGTTTGTCGGGAAAACGATGCCCTAGGATCCCTAATGTGGCTAGACCTAGAATAAAGAGGATAAATGAAGAAAAATGGTTCTTTAAGTGATCATCTTATGGTAAACCAACACCTAATCCTTTGTGGAGATTGGAGTCAAGAAGAATATGAGAATGGACTTTTTTCTAGGTCAAGCAGGTTCCAAGGACAACTTCGCTTGTCATTAGGGAAAAGGAGAGAGACCTTAAAGCTTTTACACTTCATTTTGCAAGGTAATATGGATTGTCAAGATAAATTCAACCATAGAATTATCCTTAGGAGAATTCGTTTAACATATATGGCCTATACATAGAGATATTCTATATAGAAACATAATTCCACAATTTCGCAGTAATTGCATGCAACAACTAGCCCTAGTATAGCAAAATCTCATCATCTATGTATGTGACAAAATAAAACAATAAATAGCATTAAATTTGTACTTACCTGTAAGAGAATATATCCAACCACCAATAAACTTGCCAATCATGAAGCTCCAAGATAAGAAAAGACAATCCATACATCA
Source organism: Pinus taeda (assembly GCA_000404065.3). Lineage (NCBI taxonomy): Eukaryota > Viridiplantae > Streptophyta > Pinopsida > Pinales > Pinaceae > Pinus > Pinus taeda. The sequence goes on along the minus strand of APFE030289781.1, from coordinate 190,148 downwards.
AAATTCATCCATGCTCCAAAATTTCATCCACCAAGAAGGAATAACAAAAATCTCAAGAGCGATATGATTCCAAACCAAGCGATGATAAAAAATGAACTCTCATCATTTGTATTTATACATTCCTAATGAGTTCGATTTAGCTACTTGAGCCTACATTAACCCCTAAAATAAAAATAATGTGCATATAACTAACTTTTGGTGACAAGCACACCAATCTAGCTCATAGACAAAATAACAAGCATCTCAAGTGGTCGAATGTTCAATAATACATGTCATTGGGATCTCTAAGAGGCTCGGTGAAGTCCATAAGTTCCATGACAATGAATAGGACTTACAAAAGTAATGGAGAAGGGTTGGACCCTTGTTCTCCACATAATAAACCTGTGGCACTCCAAATGGGTGTGAGGGCACACAAGTGACCTCATGGGTCTCCAAGTAAGTCAAATATTCTTGTAGACCATTTGTAAGGTCCCAGATGATGGTGTAAGTGAGGCCACATAAACATACAAGTCCTGGGTCATCTGCCAAGTGCATGATACAACTGTGGGGCTAGTTAGTTAAAGGTGAACCATGTCCATCTTCCTCGTCCAATAGGTGGATCTCGAGCAATCTATGAACATGTTTGAAGATCCATGGAGTGTTGTCTACTATGGTGGAGGGCCATGGATCTCAATGCACACATCCTGCATGTTCCAATGTAGTCCTCTTGAGGGTCAGGAACTCATATAGGGAAGCCAAACCCAATATGGAGACCACCTGCAATCCTCCATGAGATCAATTGCGTCCCCTAGCCTTCTAGTACAACAAGTCATCAATGAAATTGAGTAAACAAGCTTACAAACCATGGAAAATGGGTGGGGACTTCATAATGTCACGCCCTTCCATATTGGGCTTTGGCATGTGCTAAGTAATGGGGTTAAGCAAATATCCTATTAGGTGGTTTCTACTTCTAAAGGGGATAATATGCCCAAGGAACATCCTTGGGCATATTATCCTATCCAAATGGGGTTAAGCAAGTATCCTATTAGGTGGTTTCTACTTCTAAAGGGGATAATATGCCCAAGGAACATCCTTTAAATGGTGGTGGCATGTGATAGAGAGATGAATAGAGTAGGGAATGAAAGGGGTAGCCCCGTGTCACATGTTGGGGCACAAGGGTAGCTAATACAAGGGTAGCCCACACTTGAGTGCATAATGTATAGGAGGGAGAAATCGTGGCACATGAGGTGACCCGACCTTGATTTTTCCACCCTTTTTATATGACTTTTGACTTTTTATGATTTTTATTTAATTGACTGCTCGGGGCTCAAGGTGTAAGAGCATGATGTGTGAGATATAGTAGTGGATACCTCATTTAAGGTAGGGTGATTCATTTCCTACTAGGAGTTGGGGCAATCATGGGTTCCTAAATGATAAATGAGGCTCATCTAGGGCCTGTAGGAACTAGGGTGATGGCCATGATGATGGGGTAGAGCTAATGTATTGGCTTTTTCCCAAATGATAAATGTGTTTGTCTCGACCATCTTTTGCATTTTTTGGTGCATTTTCCTGTTAAATGTGGCCAATTATGCTTTTAATTTTATTTTCAGTTGCATCAACCTCTAAGACATCTTTCAAGGCCCAACCCAAGGTGTGGGAAAGGCTAACCCTATGTGGATCTAGTGGAGGAATGTGGACCCAGGTGGTTGAAATGATGAATGGGTTTATAATGAGTGTAAGGCTAGTAATATATATGGGTGAGGGAGCGGGACCACACAAGAAAAATCGAGGCTTTTCATGTAGTACCATCCCTAATGCCCAAGAGTCGGTAATAAAGATCCCATAGTTCGAGATTAGCATCCAAAAGAGGTCTATGGGAAAAGAGAACAAACCTAGCCCACTATTTCTACCGAATCCCCCCATTAATCCATGCTCAGAAGTGTCAATGATATGCAAACTACAATACTCAATTACCAAATGACAAGGCATATGTTTAGGTTCAGGAGGTCCACCTTCAAACATACGATCATGATAGGTGGGTGAGGGACCAAATCGCTGGATTAGGTAGCAGAGAAATGACACGACGAGCTAGTTGGTGGTGACAAGGGGTTGTTAGCTACCAGCTGAAGACCATATTGGAGAATTTTTTTCTCCTAGGGATATCACCCACAAAATGGTGGATAACATCTGGCTCCAACTAGGACATGATCTCTCAAATAAGTGGACGAAGCTACTCGAATGAGAGGTCACAAGAACTCCATCAATCACTTGGTTACCCCAGACTTGTTACCTGCACATATAATAGGTGAAAAACACAGGGCAACAAGCTTTTGTGTTATCTCATGATCACACATTGTTGGATTAGGCCCATAAAATTGACTTATAGAATTAAAATATAGTTTTTAAATCTAAATACAACTAATCTATCATGAGAAATATCATATGACATTAGTTCTAATGCAAAATAACCATGCAATGCATCTTATTCTATGATGCATATGATACAATATAAAGTCTCAAGGAAAGGAGTGATACGACTTAATTTGATCTTCTCAGGCCAAAGTTCATTGTTGAGTTTAGCAATGTAATAATAGTCCTCCATAACTTTTCCATGAATATTGACAAGCATTGGGTCACTATCAACCAAGACTAAGTCCCCGACCTTAGATTCCTTTTTAGGCTTCCACTTTTTACTTGCCTTGGGATTTGGTCATTTGAGAATGCAAACTTCTTATCATGGGAGAATAGGAGAAGGCTTCACAATTTCATGCATTTCATAGCATGGAATTGGTCCAGGCTTGATCACATGAAAAAGGTAGTTAGGCTCTCTATAGAGGACAAAAGGGTACCATCGATTTGCGAGATATTTGCATATGATAGGTCTATTTGGAGATGGCCTCCAACCATGGCTCCCCACTTCCTAGATAAGAGAATCCCCCACACATCGGGGACATCTATGACCATAACAACCATGAAAAGCTATATATAAGAGTTTCTAGCCAAAGAGATCTTTAGGTATTTTATGATACCATCCACGACTATGGGCTTAGAGTTAAAACCACATACCTTTTTGTATGGGCGAGTGATATTTAGACCCAATTTCTTCATAACTTTTAGAGGCATGATGTATGCAAAAGCCCCTGAGTCTAACATACAATTATGTAAGAGGAGGTCATTGATAGCCAAAGTGAGAATAAATGGTTCATACCTAGGGTTTCGGTCAGGAATATGAATGTTTTGTAAGTCTTCACGTAATTCTTATTCCTGGATACCTCGGGAATTCTTAATTTTTTGTTGCTACTTGAGAAGTTTTGCAATTTCTTTCAAAGGAATGAGTATGGTTATTTTCCCTATGGCATCACCTATGTCAATGTCAAGCTTAGCCTCTTTTCCCTTCTCCTTCTTCTTGATGCTTTCCTCCCTTGGAGGATCCTTTTTTGAATTGGCTTTTGCTTGGGGTAACCTTCTTAGGAGGAATTTCAGGGAGACACTCCATGGGAGGGGATTGCTTGGGAATTAAGTCTTCTTTAGATGGTTCCTTAGAGCTTGTAGGGTCTTTGTTATTTTCCTTTCATGAATATTGAACCCCTTTGAACCTTCCCTTGTTATCAGAGTTGAAAATGAATTCTTCTTTTTCTTCCTTAAGGGTGACCTCACTAATGGGAGGATGCATGTACAAGCCTCCCAGCAAGATGTTGAAGATGTTAGATTCCACATGGTTAGGTTGCTCATCAATTTCTTCATCCTCACTTTCTCCCTCTTCACTTCCCTCATCCTCAGAAGATGAGTCTGGCTCAACATCATTAGTTGGAGACAAAGTGTTTAGGAATTGAGATGAGATTGGCCTATCTGTTGCCTTTTGTATAGCTTGGGAGGTACTCCAAGACTTAGTGTTTGAGGGTTGGAGGTCAAAGCGCCACAAGTCGGCTTGTGGGCTTAGAACCCAAGCCTAGGGTTTTGCACCCAATCGTGTTTGGGGAAATTCCAAAAGAAAATTTATACATGAGATGATAGAGGGTGCAAAGGAGAATCCAATGCTTCAAGAATCGTTGAATTCTAAGTTATAGAAGTGGAGAAATGAATTTTTGAAGTTGGCAAGTAATTATTGGTTTTCAGGCCATGTAGGCTTGAAGTAAAATTTATGCAATAGATGTGTCTCTTCACTAATTCATGGAGCCCTTTGTTATGTATAAATAAAGGGTGAAGGAAAGTCATTTTATCATCCATTTGGTGTAACACTTACACATGTGAGCAACTCATTGCAGAGGAGAATTTCTCTGCCCTAGCCGCAACAAAGGAGAATAGATCAACATGGAGGAATAGGGTTGTCTGAAGCCTATTTCAGGAGGATGTATTTCTATTTGGAAGGCCGCAGGCCTATTCTTGATGGTTGAGGGTAGGGAGACTATTTGAGGGTTGAGTTGAGGTGAGGCAAACCCCATACTAAGCTTCCGCAAGCCTGTAATAATGCCTTGATGTAGTAGGCCACATGTGGTTTAGGGCAGGTCGAGGTGTTGGTAAGGGCAAGAATTCCCATACTTACAGAAAAGAGGGTCAACCACATAATAAATGGGAAATCCACACTCCTATATAGCTAAACTAGGAATATTTGAAGGCTACATTTGGGACTATAATGATGCCCTAATCATGCGTAGGTGACACCATAGGAGTGGACCTCAAATAGTGAGCTAGAAATGTGTTGTTGAGGTGTTGGATTCTAGTTTAGGATAAATTATGGATTAGTTTGATGGCAAGTTGTAGGAGACTTAGGATATGTTTGGAGGAGCCCACATGGATTGTTGGGAAGCCTACGAAGTAGCCAAGGTGACAACAAGCACATCATATGAGAGGCAAGAGGACATCAACAAGGAGAGTTGTAGATGTTCCCTTGGATGATGGCTTGATGATGTCCTAGATGAGGACATATTGATGTGACCAGATTTGTGCAATAGATTCTCTATTGCAGAGCAAAGGGCATATTGGTAGAGTCTATGGGAAACCATGTGTAGGGGTCTCTTGAGTGTGGGGATTCCCTAACTAGGTGCAGATGCTATAGCATGGACTTGGTCTCTCGAGGATTTTTGGAGGGAAACATGAGAGAATACCAAGTGTGTATGTGATTGGGAACTTATGGTCTGCTGGAGGACAATGTGATAGTTTCCAAGTTGGAGGTTGTAAAGAAACACCTTTATGGAAAGATGTGGTTGCAAGAGAGGTAGTTGATGAGCTCAAGGGTTTGATCAACTAGGAGCAATTTGTGGATCTCGAGGCTTGTGTGTGGAGAAGGACATCTACAACAGAAGATGGGCAGTCCTCCTAGATCGTGTTCATTATGGGACATGGACATCCTTTTAGTGATAGGTGGAAAGCCTCCATGGCCTATGTTGGTCTTCATTAGAGCAGCACAGGAAGACCATAGTGGGTTGAAGTCCCTATGTAACTGAGGAGAAACAGTGGGAAGATTGAGAGTTGTTCACAAACGGAGTTGTGAACAACTCAATAGGAGTCTTGATGTGTTATGGCTTTGATGAAATAAGGCACAACTAGTGAGCAGAATGGATAGCCGAGATTTAGTGACTAGATATAATTTGAGCTTTGATAGAGGTAGGAGTTGCAGATTGGGAGTTGAGGGACTGAGCATGTACAGGGTACGACCGAGAGGAGTTGAGAGAGTGTACTGCAACAAGATGGTTAGAGTATCTTGATGAGGAAAAATTGGATTTCGATGGACTGACACCAAGTACCAGTTTTGTATCTTATACTAGTGGATATATGAGGGTCATTGTCCCAGGTACAGGTGCCCTAGACTCTTGTATTATATGGTGTTTAATATAATGAAGTTGGGCCGAAAACTGTTAAAAGTTGTTTATATTCTATGCATATGTGATTTACTGTTGTTTATATTCCACTGTGCAAAGTAGAATCATTGAGGTTTTTGGTTTGGTAGCATAAGATATTTTAAGGCTAAAACCTAGACCCAAGGTTGTGGAAATTCAACATGGTACCAGAGCATATCTAAGCTACTTTGAAGGACAGTGAATAAGAGTGTGAACAATGAAGCAACTTAGAGGGAGTTATTGGTGTCTAAATCATGGAGCAGAGGGTTCAGCTGAGAACATGGAGATGTGGTCTTGACAGGCTACATGATGAGATGGGTTGGGAGTTATGGTGGATTGATGGTGAACCTGGGGCACTTCAGTATGTTGTGTGGTGGTTTGTATATTATTGACTTCCTATATATTGTCATGGATGGTTGAGACAACTCGAGGGTTTCTTTGGCATGAGCAATATCAAGTTGATTGAGTTGGATTCATGTGATAGACTATAGGTTGGAAGGCTAGAGTCTTCATCAAATCGTGATGTTACATATATGAGATTGGAGGGATTTTCACGAGTGGTATGTGATCTAGGAGGATGAGTGTTTGCAGGACTAAGCCAATGGAGATCATGTAGGCTCAAAGGGATTCTAGCCTCAGAAGGAGCATCCCTATGGAGATTTGGGATCTCCAAGTTCAGATGCGATGAGGCAGAGGCACTACCGAGATTGCCAAATTCATTCTACATGGTATGCTACATTGATGGATGCCGGATGGTCTAGTGTTGCCATCGGATGATCGTTACTTCCTAGTCTTAGAAGTACCTCCCTTGCTAAGAGGAATTGTTGATTTTTTTTATAGCTTGGGAGGTACTCCAAGCCCTAGTGTTCGAGGGTTGGAGGTCAAAGTGCCACAAGCAAGCTTCCAGGCTTAGAACCCAAGCCTAGGGATTTCCAGCAATCATGTTTGGGGCAATTCCTGAAGTAAATTTCTTCATGTGATGGCATGAGACGATAGATGGTGAAAAGGAGAATCCAACGCTTCAAGAATCTTCAAATTCCAAGTTGTGGAAGTGGACAAATTTTTTTTTGAAGTTGACAAGTAATTATTGGTTTTCAAGTCATGTAGGCTTGAAGTAAAATTTGTCCAATAGATGTGTCTCTTCTCTAATTCGTGGAGCCCTTTGTTGTGTATAAATAAAGGGTGAAGGAAAGTCATTTTATCATCCATTTGGTTTAGCACTTACACATGTGAGTGGCTTGTTGGAGAGGAATATTTCTCTACCCTAGCTGCATCAAAGGAGAGCAAATCAACATAGAGGAATAGGGATGTCTGAAGCCTATTTTAGGAGGTTGTATTTATGTTTGGAAGGATGCAGACTTGTTCTTGATGGTCGAGGATAGGGAGACTATCTCAGGGCTGAGTTGAGGGGCGGAAGACCCCATTCTAGGTTGATGCAAGCTTGTAATGCCTTTTTATAGCAGGATGCATGAAGTTTAGGGTAGGCCATGGTGATGGGAAGGGTAAGACTTCTCGGAAATACAACAAAGATGGTCAACCAACTAATAAAGGGAAAGATGCACTCCTATAAAGCTAAAATGGGCATATTTGAAGGTTATATTTGAGACTATAATGATGCCCTAACCAAGCCTCAATAGCAGCGTAGGGTTGGACCTCAAACACTAAGCGGGAGATGTGTTGTTGAGGTGTTGGATCCTAGTTTAGGATCATTTTTCAATCATTTTGATGGGAAGTTGTAGGGGACCTTAGGAGCTATTTGGAGGAGCCCACGGGGACTGTTCGGAAGCCTACCAAGCAACCAAGGTGACAACAGGCACATCATATGAGGGGCAAGAGGAAAAAAACAAGGAGAGTTGCAGATGTTCCCTTGGATGATGGCTTGATGATGTCCTAGATGAGGACATATTTATGTGCCAAGATTTGTGCAATATCTCCTCTATTATAGAGAATGAGCAGAGTGGTGGAGTCTGTGGGCATCCATGTGTAAGGGTTTCCTAAGTGTGGGGATTCCCTAACTAGGTGCAGATGCTACAACGTGGACTTGGTCTCTCATAGACTATTGGAGGGTAGCATGACAGAAGGCCAGGTGTGGATGTGATTGGGCACTTATGGTATACTAGAGGACAACATGATAGTGTCCAAGTTGGAGGCCAGTGAGCAACACCTTAATGGAAAAAGGCGATTTCAAGAGAGGCAGTTGATGAGCTCAAGGGTCTGATCAACCAAGAGTAGTTTGTGGAGCCCAAGACTTGTGTTTGGAGAAGGACATCTATAACAGAAGATGTTTAGTCCTCCTAACCCGTGTTCATTGTGGGAGATGGACATCTTGCAGTGTTAGGTGGCAGCCCTCTGTTCCCTATGTTGGTATTCATCGGAGCAACATAGGAAGACCATAGAGGGCTAAACTCCCTGAGTAGTTGAGGAGAAATAAAGCGAATATTGAGAGTCATTCAAAAACGGAGTTGTGAAAAACTTGATAGGAGTCTCGATGTGTTATGGCCTTGATGGACTAAGGCACAACTAGTGAGTATATTGGATAGCTGCAATTCAGTGGCCAGATGGACTTGGAGCATTGATAGAGGGAGGAGATGCAGATTGGGAGCTGAAGGAAGGGGTAGGTATAGGGTATGACTGAGAGGATCTAAGAGAGTATGCTAAAACAAGATGGTCAAAGTATCTTGTTGAGGAAAGATTGGATGTTGATGGACCAACATCAAGTCCCAGTTTTGTATCTTGTACTAGTGGATGTATGAGGAGCATTATCCCTAGTACAGGTGCCCTATATTTTTGTATTATATGTTTTTTAATATAATGAATTTGGGTTGAAAACTATAAAAAATTGTCTATATTATGTGCATATCTGATTTACTGTTGTTTATATTCTGCTATGCAAAGTAGTATCGTTGAGATTCTTGGTTTGGCAGCGTCAGATATTTTAAGACTCTAACCTAGACCTAAAGTCATGGAAATTCAACACTTTCTCCTTTGTTTTTATTTTTGGGAAAGGGGTTTCCTTTTGGAATTTAACTAGATTTTTGGGCCCTTTCCAAGGCAGTTATTTTATTCTTGATAACCCTATCACGTGACTCAGTTGGCTTCTTCAGTAAATTTCACAATTTTCTTCAGGATGGTTAGGAGAGTTTATTCATGTTGTTCTTTGGGTTTCTTCTTCTTGACATCACTTTTAGCTCTAGGGTGGTCAATGACATCTACCATCGAGATTCGTAAGTTTTCCTCAACTTCCATTGTCATCTCTTTGGCTTTAGCCAGTTTGGAAGGTTTCTTGTCCCTTAATGTATAGGTCAAGTGGCCACCCACAACCTTTATGAATTTATCAAGGATATTATATTTGGAGGGCTTCAGATGATCGATTATATCCTTGACTACCCTATCAAGTTTTTGAATGAATTCATGTATGTCTTCCCTTCATTTATTTCTTTGATAGATTTTTTCAATGTTAAAGGTTCCTTGGGAATTGCATGACTATCTCATCATGCATAGGTCTTTGAAGTCATCAGAGTCTTCTATGCATGTTGGGGGAAGGCTAAGGTACCATTCTCTTGCTTGTCCTTCAAGCAATAGAGAAAAACACATCATGATCCTATCTTCATCGAAGATCATCCTAGGGGACATTTTCCAATATAATTCTTCAACAAAGTCACGGGCAGTCCAAGTAGCATCCATTGTGAACTTGGGTAACCATCGGTTATACTTTTCAAGTAATGGTTTGGGTTCATTACCCAATTTCAAATGGGAAAAGAGACTAACCAAGTATCTTTCACTTTTGGTCATCTTGGGTTGGTCTTGTTTTTTGTCAGTGTTAGAACTAAATGCCATATTTGGGGAAGGATCACTGAACTTCTCAAATTCAGGGAGAAGGGTGGTTCTAACAAGTGATAGAGTTCATTCTCCTTCTTGTAGCAACTTGGTGATGCCTCTAAAATCGCTACATCAACATCGGGGAAAAACACACGATCCGGACCTTAGTGCAGCTCCTTTTCCATTTGGTGTGGTAGCTCCAACTGGATATAATGGGACCAATTTCCCAGTGATGTATGAGTTGATGGGTGATTGTTTTGTAATGTGTAATGAAGGTGATAAGTGTTTTATCCTACAATTCAAAAATATACAAATAAGCTAATCTAACTCGGGTATCCTATTAACAACACAATTTTTTATTATTTCTATTAAACAAATAATCATAAACATGACTTATTCGTAAAATAGAAAGATGCATTCATATAATGATTACTTTGTTTAAGAAGTTAAACAAAGTAATTATAAAAACATTATCGCATTCATCACAATATATATTACTGACATATATATTCAAATGATAACAATTCTAAAACCTTCATAAATGATATGCTAAATAATTGTCTAAAAAACATACATATATCAATAATAAGAAGTTTTAAGAAATGTTCATTAACATAGAGAAATAAGACAAAAACAGTGATAATAGTACCGTATGCATTTGAATTCTTCCAATGTAAACAACACTCAGATTCTTCTTTCCTATTTAAGAAAACCTTCAGAAGATGCAAACGTGCGAGTCTTGAAAAATCGTCTTTCACAAAAATGCAGAACTTTAATCCACTTTTGAAAAAAAAAAATATTATAAGTACAGAAGTGCAACTCCCAAGTCAAGTTTTTACAAATTTGAGGACCCTCTCTAAATACATGAAAGGGTCTTAAATAATAAAAATAAAAACTAACTATCAACAAAAATCGCTATTTGTTATTCTAATTGTAGACATGAAAATCTGGGATTTACTATAAAAATAGTAGTGCAATAGCGATTGAACTAACTCAATGAATCGACTTCTTTTCTTGTGATTGTAGCTCATAGATTGCGAGCATGATCTGGATTTCTAGAGGTTGACTCATCCTGGAGTGTAGATGGGTTGTGTAGGTGGCATCTGAGAGTTCAGGGGTCATGCAGTTGACCGTGTCGAAAAGGAATTTCATGGCCATCTGTTGGCTATGTGGCTTGACTAGAAAAAACCAGAATGTTTCCCATGTCAAGTTTTGGACTTCTCTGATCTTTTTTCCTCTATTCACCGACTCCTATATCCAATGATGTTCCAATGCCTTTGCTTTCGGGAGTTTACTTGGAGAGCAATCGGAGATCAAATTAGACATATGTAAACTGTTATTTACTAATTCGATAAAACCATTCATTGCAACTCTGAATCTAGAAGTTGCTCTTTCGGCTTTCATTAGTTGGGATTCCCATTCGGAAAAAAGGATTTCCTTGTGCGATTCTTGTATTTTTGGCAAGTTAGTAGCCATTCCTTCTACGGAATCTTGCCAAGATAGAAAATTTGTTATCCATTCATCTGTTTTTTCCAATTCCAGTCTGGTGTCCACTGCCTTCTCAAGCAGTGATGCATAGATATCGCACAATGGGTCGACCAATGATATGTTATGGCAAAGGATTTTCAATTGTAAGGACAAGGCTTTGGTTATCTCCAAGGCTTCTTTCCTGAATTCACTAACCTATGGATAACCCCTGTTCCTTTCTATCTGTTTTTGCATTTGTGCAATTTGATCTTCCTTTGCCTTCTTTTCCTACTCAATTGTCATCTGAAGCCTGCTTAATTATGAGACAACTCCTATTGTTTATGGAGAGTCTGCTCATCAATCCTCTATTTCTCCAGTTTCAACTACTCTCTTAGTCGCTCATTTTGCTGTCTCTGCTCTACTGGCTGCTATTCAAGCTGATTAATCCTTTGTTGTCCTTCTCTTCTTCAATCTCTTCTGGATTCTCGGCTTCCAGTAAATTATATATGCTTTCCCATGAAGCCTTGCCCAGACCGAGGCAGGTAGTACCAGATATTAAGATCCTCTTTACTAGTTCCTCTTTGGTTATGACGGGGGCCTTCGTTTTCTTTGATTTCTTCATCATTTTCGCTGGATTCATAAATTCATACTTGCTCTGCAAAAAGAAACAAAAGACTATAATGGAGAAAAATTTGTTTAAATCCAACACACAATATAAAATATTAATGGTAATTAAGCTTGATAAACAATACGGACTCTAATATTACCATGGATGAAAGCCTCGAAGGATTCAACCATAACTGCTCTATTAATGATTTTTGTAACTGCCAATCATGATACTTAAATGCCATAATGATATGTCGCATCGCTCATATTAGTAACAGTTCTTTAAAGTGAATCTCGTGACTTTCCCGATCAGCGATTAGCAAAAGTTGCATATCACAGATTGGGGGGAACAAACATTATGTTTCAGTTGTTTCCTTGTAGAGCTCCGATTGCAATAAAATAGTGAGATGTCATAGGGAGGCAGGATAATCAATAAATCATTTGTTTCTAATTTATAATTTATTTATGCTTTAGAACCACAATCATTCGTTTAACAATTATATTTCACATTTTATTGAAAATCTCTCTTTCCAATAATGAAATCGCATTGGCCGATTCCAAATGGGCATTCGTTATGTGTTTCGTGTTTTTCAGCGATGGCTGATTGCGATCAGATTATCGCATCGGGAGGTTTACATGGCCCCTTGGAATGTTTCCGTGATAAGTTGCGATTTGCGCTTTCCAATAACGTTATCGCATCAAGTATTGCCAATGGAAGCCTTAAGTCTATCTTTAAAACAAAGGATGTGACACATTCTTTTATATTTGTTTTACGAGAAGGTCTTGTTTAATATTTAAATTGGATCGGACCTTTTCATAAAGATTTTCATGTGTTGATTTTGCAAAGTTGCAATTGTTACTGAACTTAACCTAAAAGCAAAAGACTTATCACAACTATGGATTTTTTTTAAAGTTTTATTGATTTTATCTAACTTCTAAAAAGGGGACCCATTTCTCGTTAAAGTTTTATATGGAAACTTTGAAATGGGGAGGGTTGTTGTATAGCACAACAATTGAAAATTCACTGGGAGAAATAGTTATCTCTGAGAAAGTAATGCAATATCTATAACTTTTTTAATTTGGAAACCATTGAGGATAAAGAAAACAATCTAAAAATAGTTAAATAAAAATTAAGTCTAAATATAATAACAATTTTTTGTAATTTCTTTTCCAATCTTAAAAATAAAAACATTCTGGGCTTCTTCAAGATTTGATTGGTTGATATAGATTAAGCAGGGGGCTTCTCCAACTTAGCTTTTAAGTTTACTTTGTTGTCACAGGTAGTGCCTCTGCTGCCAGCAGACATTTATAGTCTTGACAGGGTTACCTTTTAACCATTTAACCATTCATTGTCCAATCCATCTAAGAGTATAACTTTTGAAAGATAAATTCAAAAAGATATGTTTACACATATTTTATTTATTTATTTATTTTTTATTCTTTAATTTTTTTAAAAGATAAAAAGCGATTGTCCTGGTTTGGTGGTCAGCTATTGACAATGCCATTCACTGGTTGTAATTGAACTGAACAAGCTGACTCGTGATGAAACCCCTTGTCTTATGATTATAAGCCATTACCCTGTTTTGATATGTAGTATTGGTAATGTCAGTTTAATTAGTTCCCTATGATCATGGTAAGCAGGCTCATGATGAGACCCCTTATCTTTTATATTAGACATATTTTAGAATTACACTCTGAAAAATCATAAACTTAGTGGATGGGGTGAATGACTTTCTCCTTAAGAGTTTATGGATGACAATTTTAGAGTTGTAGATGCTAAGTTTGGAAACATATTTACTTTTTCCAAATAACCTCTCTCGGCTCTTTAAAACTTGGAATGATTTACAGTATTTTCAAGGCTTGTGAAGATTTTACAAATCTAAAAGAGGTTCTCAGAGTTTTATGTTTTATCTAACTTTCTAAAATTGCAGTATTTTCCTTAAAGGTTTCCATCTATCAAAAGTATTTACAATATTTCCTTAAATAAATTTCCAATAGTAAAAGGTCAATCGAAGGCTATTTACAACCTTATTTTCTACAAATAAAAATTTAAAATAAACAAAGTTGCATAACGAATATTTACAGGTAAGAAGGGGTTACCTCCTTAAGAAAAGAATTTCTTCAAGATAAGCCCATTGACAGGAAGAGAATCTCTCTTTCCTGATAGGTCTTGCAATATGAATGTTGATGAGCCTATCTTCTCAACGATTTGAAACGGTCCAAGCCACATCTTTGAAATTTGGTATGTTTGCCTTTGTCTTCATGCGCTTTGTCCCATTTCAAAACAAGATCACCGATTTGTAAAATTTTTGGGCCAGTAGAATTTTCATCAAAAGAAGATTTAATGACCTCTTGATGTTTTCCATGTGTGATTTTGGCTTTTTCCCTTTCCTCTTTCAATTTAAGCATTTGATCATATCTTAATTGAATAGAAAACGAGGGATTTTCTTCAATAAATTGCACTAGGGCAGAGATGGGAGTGCTAAGTTTGTTGGTATTATAACTTCCTTCCCATACACTAAGTTGAATGGAGAAATACCTATTAAGGCATTCTGAGTTATGCGGTTTGCCCATAATGCAAATATCGAAGACTTGTGCTAATTCTTTTGATTCTGGTCAACAGTTCTTTTAATAATCTTAATGAGATTCTTATTGGTTGATTGCGCTAAACCATTACCTTGAGGGTAGTAGTTTGCAAAATAATTTAATTTAAATCCTCTCTTAATAGATAATTCAAGTATGGTATCTCCTGAAAAATAAGATTCATTGTAAAAAATGAGGGCATTAGGTACGCCAAATCTGGTAATGATGAATTGATCAATGAACTCAATAATTGCATCAAAATTGGCTACCTTCAAAGGAATTGCTTCTACCCATTTTGTGAAGTAATATGTGGCTGTAAGGATGTATCTATGCTGCTTGGAAGAATGTGGAACAATATCTCCTATGATATCCAGCCCCCCTTGTTCAAATGGTTGTTCAATGTTGACTGGTTATAAAGGAAAGACTGGTTTCCTTTGTCTCCCACTAGCAATTTGGCATATTTTGCATTTCCTTACATAGTCATGGGCATCTTTAAATAAATTGGGCCAATAATATCCAACATGTATTATCTTGTGAGCTAGTGTATCACCTCCAAAATTTCCACCTAATGGACTATCATGTAATTCCTACAACACCTTTTGTGCTTCAGTTTTTTCAAGGCATCTTAACAAAATCGAATCATAATTCCTTTTAAATAACACATCATCAATGCTTTCAAAGTGTTTTGCTTTTAATCTTAAGGCACGTTTGTTTTTGTAACTAAAACTAGGAGGAGCATATCCATTTTTAAATAAAAGACCAGATGTGCATACTGAGATTCAGAATTCATAATACTTATCTTGTTTACTTTAAGAGCATTATCTGAATCTTCATGTTCTGGAATATTATAAGCTCCTGCTAATAACCTGCAAAAACCTTGACCTCTTACAATTTTCGTTGGTTTAATATCTAAATCATACTCTTGTAATGTTGTAACCCAATTGGTTCTCTTCTCTCCTACTTCCCTTTGGAGTAGCAATTGTCTCACTGCAGAGAATGGGACTATTACTTTTTTTTTAGAGGAGGAATGGCCTAAAGTGTTTAATAGATTTAAACACAGTGAAAGCTTGTTTTTCTACTTTGGAATAGTTAAGTTCAGCACCTTGAAAATTAGAACTGAAGAAGGATATGGGTGCTTCAACCTGCTGATCATTGATTTGCGTTAACACAGTTGCATAAGATGTTTCTGTAGCTAAAGTGTACAAAATAAAATGATTAGAAAAATTGGGAGTATTCAATGCAGGAGCATTAATGATTGCATGTTTGATTGAATCGAAGCCTTCTTTTTCGTTATGTCCCCATTTGAAAACTGATTTTTTCTTAATCATGGTCTCTAAAGGTAAAACAATATGGGAAAAATCAGGAACAAATCTTTTTACAAAATTTATCTGTCCTAAAAATGATTGCATTGATTTTTTATTGTGTGGTAGAGGAATATCAGAAATATCTTTGATCTTGTTTGGATCAATGCAAATGCCATCTTTAGATACGATAAATCCTAAGATTTTACCTTCATCAAGAGCGAAGAATGATTTCTTGGGATTTAATGAAATCCCATACCTTTTACATCGTTCAAAGATTTGTTTCAAATCATGTAGATTATTTGCTCTTTTCTTGGAAAAGATAGTTATTTCATCTAGGTAGACAACAACTAACCTGTTAATCAAACCTTTGAATGCTATATCAATTTCTCTTTGGAAAGTAGCTCCAACATTAATCAAACCGAAAGGCATTTTCTAATAGGGATATGTTCCCCATTTGGTTCTGAATGTAGTTTTTAGTCTGTCATCTGGATGCACCAATATTTGGTTATATCCAGAAAAACCATCTAGAAAAGACATTAACTCTAAATCAGCAACTGAATCAAGTGTCTGCTCCATTGTTGGTAATGGGAAATTATCTTTTTGGCATGCCTTATTGATATTTCTAAAATCAATGCAAATTCTAATATCATCGTTCTTCTTCCTAACAGGTACCAAGTTAGAAACCCATTTAGAATGTTTAACTGGGAAAATTATCTTAGCTTTAAAGAGTTTATTCAACTCTGCTTTGATCTTTTTGTTGCACAGGTTTCTCCTCATAAATAATTGGAATTGTGTGTTGTATGATAGAAGTATCATACATTTTCAAATCATCATAATTCCAAGCAAAGACATTTTTATATTTGTTTAGCAATCTAATAAAAGAAAATCTTTCTTCTAAAGTGAGCCCTAGTCCCAGATTAACGTTTTGTGGTTTGGCCTTAGTGCCAAGATTTACTAATTCAAACTTTAAAGTAGAACTTTGAAGCTTTGAATTAGTGACTTTTTTAAACCTATCATTGATATCATAGAGATATTCAAGTTTGACCATAGATTTAGGTACGGAATTCTCATTCGGTCTTTGTTTTATTTGAAGATCATGATCATTTTCATCATTAATCCGGTCATCATAAGATTTTTCAATGTTTAGAAATTTAAAATGTCTTTGTCATGATTAAATACCTGCGAATTGGTGACATTCTCTGGAACAGATGGTCTAAAAATTAATTCCACTGAAAACCTATTAGGACTGTAATCCTCGAATGGAAGGAGCTTAGAAGCAACATTATCTAATAAATCAGCTGTTGCATTCTAAGATCTGGGAATAGGATAAATATTTAATTCTAGAAAATGAGATATGAGGTCTTGAACCAGGGACTGACAATGCTTGAGATGTCCTGAAAGGCAATGGATAGTATTCCTTACCTGTTTGATGACAATCTCAGAATCACCAAATACTTTTAGATATTGAATCTTCAGGCCTATCGCTTTATTAAGCCCTTAAATCAATGCCTCATATTCAGCAATATTATTTGTACACTCAAATTCTAGTATGCATGATAGCATAGTTTTTTCCCCTTCAGGACTAACTAAAATACAGCTTGCTTCTGAACCTTCATTAGATTTTGATCCATAAAAATATAAAGACCAAAATATAGGCTTATCTATAGGTTTATTTACAATTTATTTAGCAATAATAACACACCTTGATGTATCTGTATGCAAGAAATTTTCTATCTGTGATGTGAAAATATTAACAAAAAAAGATGATGATTGAGCATTAAAATTACCAAAGAATGATTCGGTTGAGTAATTTTCGAGAATATTGTTATTGAAAGCTATGGGTTTATTTTCCTGCTCAAACTCCGTTATAGTATGGGTCATGTGCTTCTCCCGATCAATTTTAATTTGATTTGGTTTCCCTTTATAGGGAAGCCACATATGAGACCAATCAGTAGAAATGTAACCATGGAGTTTCTCAGACCAATCCTTGCTTAAAATTAAACCATAAAACTCAGGGATTTCAGTAATCAATATATCAATTCTCTAGACTACTCTAGGATCAGCTGATAACCTAATGGTGACTGAATTAATCTCTCCTAAGACTTGAACCTTAGTTCGATCTAACTGAACAATATGTACTGCAGATTTTTGGGGTTCATTGTTTAATTTTGAGCAAACGGAGGCTGGCATTATGTTTGATGAAGCCCCTGAATCTATTAAGCAGTTGTGCAGATTTCTATTGTAGATATCATAAGTCAAGAGAAAAAGAGGAGTATGTGAATTAGATCTATCTCTGATCAAAACAACATCAGTAGAATCTACTTTATCCGATGGTGGCTTACCTGTTCCTTTAGCCACCTTGGATAATACAACATTTGGAAGAGCAAAAGAAGGTACTACATTTAACTCTTTGAGCAACAATTTTTGTTGATGTTTGAGCTTGCTAAGCTCAAATAAAGAAATATTCGCTCTAGTATTCTTCATGTCTTCAATAATGTTGTAATCCATAGAGTCAGAGACTACCAATGTCTTGGATGATGTGGGTGGATTGGAAGATGATGGCTGAATTTGAGTAGGAAAAACTGGAGTTTTATTCATGGGAGCCTTATCTTTGGCAGTAGGGCTTGCATTTTTCTTCTTTTGAGTTGATTGAATAGGCTCTGCAATGATTTTACTTCTGGTATTTACTAGGAGAGCTTCCTTTTCACTCTTAGTATTAGAATTAGGAAAAATGAAGTCCTACATACCATGACATTCAACTATCTCATCTTCTTCTGTTTCCTCTGATGACAAAACTATGTCTCCATCTTCACATCATCGGGATCTAATTCTGCATTAGATGTGGCATTAGGTGGTTTTTATTCAGTTCTTTTTAAGTTCCTAAATGGTTTCTTAGTGGAGGTTTTAGCTATTGTTTCTTTGTCTCTACCATTTCGTTTGACATAGTCTTCAAAAAATTTTGCAAACCCTCCATATCGTATGGATCTTTAGCTGCTTTCTTTTTCGAATCATCTTTAAAAGTAACTTTTTTAGACTTTCTTTCCTCAAGAGCAATTTTCTTTTCTAAAGTAATAATACATTTTTCAACGATGATCACTTCTTTCATATTCTCTACTAAGGTGGGATTTGCAACCCTATCAACAAAGATAGCTATATTCGAAGGTAAAGCAGAAATATACCATTCTCTTCAGACTTCTTCACTGGGCTTAGACATAGCAGGAATTTTATTTAAGAGCTTATTAAATCGTGAATTGAAATCTTTAATGGGTTCCTTTGACTCAATTTTAAGATTTGAGAGATCATTGATTAATGTCGTTGTGGATCTATCATCTCCGAACTTAGTTAAAAACTACTCTTGGAAAGCATTCCAACTATTAATGGATTCCGGTGGTAATGAAAAATGTCATAATCTAGCTGCTCCTTGTAAGGTGTATGGGAAACGCCTTACAACAACATCTTCTTTTGTCACCCCATTTAAGTTTATTGACAACATAAATTTGTTTATGTGTTCTTCTGCTAGTATGCTGATATCAGAATTTAAATTTGGCAACCACTTTTCAGCATGGGCCGGTAATTAACTCAAGGGTGCAGGCATTGCGACTGTCCCTGGATTTGTCCATGGCCTCGGTTGTGGTTGATTATGTGCCATTTTCGCACTAACAACAGAAGAAAGTGAGGATGTAGTTACAAGTGGTTGGGTAGAGGATGTTGGAGTACCTGTACCCTGTTGGACTATGATATGAAGTTGGGGAATGGATGGTTGAATTTGCAATGGATCAGATGGAATGGATGATGGTGATGAAAGAGTCTCACTGCCAGACTCTAAAGGTGTCTTCCTAGCTCTTTTCCGACTAGGTAGAGGAAATTCTGTTGGTTCAATACCAAGCTTTTCACTTTGTAATCTTGTAAGAGGCTGAGAAGGAATGTATTGTGAAGTCACATTGCCTTGGGATAACTCAGACTATTCTTGAGATATTGAAAACCCTTAAAGTTTATGAATTAAAGATTGAACTTCAAGGGGTTCAAGGGAAGACTTGTCTGATATGCTCAAGTTTTCAGTAGTGGGTGTTGTCTTTTCAACTTCTCACTTGAAAATGGGAGATTTAGAATGTGAGGGAGAAGTTTGAGGAGATGGAGAGGGAGATTTACTCTCAGAATGGGCTGTGGACATGGATTTTCTCGCCACTCATAGTTCAGGCCCTCCTTCTAGCACTAGAAATGTTGATGCCTCTAAAATCACTGCATCAACATTGGGGAAAACCACCTGGTCCAGACCTTAGTGCAGCTCCTTTTCCGTTTGGTGTGGTAGCTCCAACTGGATATAATGGGACCAATTTCCCAGTGATGTATGAGTTGATGGGTGATTGTTTTGTAATGTGTAACGAAGGCGATAAGTGTTTTATCCTACAATTCAAAAATATACAAATAAGCTAATCTAACTTGGGTATCTTGTTAACAACACAATTTTTGATTATTTCTGTTAGACAAATAATCATAAAGACGACTTATTCGTAAAATAGAAAGATGCATTCATATAATGATTACTTTGTTTAAGAAGTTAAACAAAGTAATTATAAAAACATTATCGCATTCATCACAATATATATTACTGACATATATATTCAAATGATAACAATTCTAAAACCTTCAGAAATGATATGCTAAATAATTGTCTGAAAAACATACATATATCAATAATAAGAAGTTTTTAGAAATGTTCATTCACATAGAGAAATAAGACAAAAGCAGTGATAATAGTACCGTATGCATTTGAATTCTTCCGATGTAAACAACACTCTGGTTCCTCTTTCCTATTTAAGAAAACCTTTAGAAGATGCAAAGGTGCGAGTCTTGAAAAATCTTCTTTCACAAAAATGCAGAACTTTAATCCACTTTTGAAAAAAAAATATTAGAAGTATAGAAGTGCAACTCCCAAGTCAAGTTTTTACAAATTTGAGGACCCTTTCTAAATACATGAAAGGGTCTTAAATAATAAAAATAAAAACTAACTATCAAAAAAAATTGCTGTGTTGTTCTAACTGTAGACATGAAAATCTAGGATTTACTATAAAAATAGTAGTGCAATAGAAATTGAACTAACTCAATGAATCAACTTCTTTTCTTGTGCTTGTAGCTGATAGATTGCAAGCATGAGCTGGATTTCTAGAGGTTGACTCAACTAGAGTGTAGCTGGGCTGTGTAGGTTGCATCGGAGAGTTCGGGGATCATGTAGTTGACCGCGTCAAAAAGGCATTTCATGGCCATCTGTTGGCTATGTTGCTTGACTAGAAAAAACTAGAATGTTTCCCATGTCAAGTTTTGGACTTCTCCGATCTTTTTTTCTTTGTTCACTAGCTCCTTTCTGCAGTGATGTTTTAGTGCCTTTTCTTTCAGGAGTTTACCTGGAGAGAAATCGGAGATCAAATTAGACATATGTAAATTGTTATTTACTAATTCGATTAAACTGTTCATTGCAGCTCTGCATCTAGAAGTTTTTCTTTCAGCTTTCATTAGCTGGGACTCCCATTCAGAAAACAAGATTTCCTTGTGTGATTCTTGTATTTTTGGCAAGTTGGTAGCCATTCCTTCTATGGAATCTTTCCAAGAAAAAAAATTTGTTATCCTTTCATCTATTTTTTCCAATTTTAGTATGGCGTCCACTGCCTTCTCAATCAGTGATGCAGAGATATCACACAATGGGTTGGCTAGTGATATGTTATGGCAAAGGATGTTCAACTATGGGGAAAAGGATTTGGTTATCTCCAAGATTTCTTTTCTGAATTCACTAACCTATGGATAACCCCTGTACCTTTCTATCTGTTCTTGAATTTGTGCAATTTGATCTTCCTTTGCCTTCTTTTCCCACTCAATTGTCATTTGAAGCATGCTTAATTCTTGAGACAACTCCTATTGTTTCTAGAGAGTCTACTCATCAATCCTCTGTTTCTCCAATTTCAACTGCTCTCTTAGTTGCTCATTTTGTTGTCTCTGCTCTGCTAGTTGTTGTTCAAGCTAACTAAACATTTGTTGTCCCTCTCTTCTTCATTCTCTTCTGGATTCTCAGCTTCCAATAAATTATATATGCTTTTCCATGAAGCCTTGCCCAGACCGAGGTAGGTGTATAAGATATCAAGACCCTCTTTACTGGTTCCTCTTTGGTTATGACAGTGGCCTTTGTTTTCTTTAATTTCTTCATTATTTTTGTTGGATTCATAAATTTAGACTTGCTCTACAAAAAGAAATAGAAGACTGTAATGGAGAAAAATCTGTTTAAAGCCAACACACAATATAAAAGATTAATGTTAATTAAGCATGATAAGAAATACGGACTCCAATATTACTTCGGATGAAATCCTCAAAGGGTTCAACCATAACTACTCTAGTAATGATTTCCATAACTGCCAATCGTGATACTTAAAAGCCATAATGATATGTCGCATCACTCATATTAGTAACAATTCTTTAAAGTGAATCTCGTGACTTTCCCGATCAGTGATTAGCAAAATTTGCATATCGCAGATTGGGGGGGCACAAATGTTATGTTTTAGTTGTTTCCTTATATAGCTCCGATTGTGATAAATAGTGAGGTGTCATAGGGAGGTGGGATAATCAATAAATTGTTTGTTTCTAATTTATAATCGAATTATGCTTTAGACCTGTAATAATTTGTTTAACAATTATATTTCACATTTTATTGAAAAGCACTCTTTCCAATAATGAAATCACATCGGCGGATTCCAAATGGGTATTCGTTATGTGTTTCATGTTTTTCAGCGATGGTCGATTACGATCAGATTATCGCATTGGGAGGTTTACATGGCCCCTTGGAATGTTTCCTTGATAGGTTGTGATTTGTGCTTTCTGATAGCGTTATCGCATTGGGGATTGCCAATGGAAGCCTTAAGTCTATCTTTAAAACAAAGGATGCGACACATTCTTTTATATTTGTTTTACAAGAAGGTCTTGTTTAATATTTAAATTGGATTGGACCTTTTCATAAATATTTTCATGTGTTGATTTTGCAAAGTTGCGATTGTTATTGAACTTAACCTAAAAGAAAAAGACTTATCACAACTATGCATTTTTTTAAAAGTTCTATTGATTTTATCTAAGTTCTAAAAGGGGACCCATTTCTTGTTAAAGTTTTAGATGAACATTTTGAAATGGGGAGAGTTGTTGTATAGCACAACACAACTCTAGTTAAATGAGAAATATAGTTGCCTCCAAGTAAAATAGGGGTTTGTACAATGAATGGTGTCACCAAAGGAATTCTTATAGATGTCGTTAATGAATGAATTCATCAGCGATTCACTAGGGATGCAGACCTTTTTCCTCCTTGGCAATGGCGCTAAATTGTTATCCCTCAAACTAGTAGGGGGTCCTAGAGGAGCACTTGCTAGGTCAAGAGAAACAATGAAGCGAAATACCACTATCACCACATCTAAAGCTTCCTACTCTTTATGAAATTTCATTGATGGGAGGAGACCCCAAGAGATTCCTAAACCCTAATATCCTTGTTGCACTTGGTTTTCCAAGTGGTTTTTGAAGAGTTGACTTTGACAAGGTATGGGACCACACGAGACTAAGTGGAACCAAGTTAGGTCAAGAGGAAGGGGTTTAGAAACCAATGATAGACTTGACCTAAACAAGGAGGAGAAGGGGGTTAGAGAAGTAATTTTCACTCAAAGCTGCAAAATCATCCCTATGAGGAACTAGCATAGGGAAACTTAGGGCAAAAAATCAATCTCAATGCTAGGGCTTTAGATATATCACAACCCCACTGTAGGAATTCCCTTAAATTTGGAGTAGGCCTAGGAGAGACACTAGCACAATAGAGGCCAAGAGATCAAAGTTTTTCTATGGGTGGTTTGTCGGGAAAATGATGCCCTAGGAGCCCTAATGTGACTAGACCTAGAGTAAAGAGGAGAGGAGAAGAAAAAGGGTTCTTTAAGTGATCACCTTATGGTAGACCAACGCCTAATCCTTTGGGGAGATTAGAGTCAGAAGAATATGAGAATGGAATTAGTTTCTAGGTTAAGAAAGCTTCAAGGACAACTTCGCTTGTCATTAGGGAAAATGAGAGTGACCTAAAAGCTTTTACACTTCGTTTTTCAAGGTAATATGGCTTGTCAATATAAATTCAACCATAAAATTATCCCTAGGAGAATTCATTCAACATACATGGCCCATACATAGAGATATGATATATCGAAACATAATCCACAATTTCGCAGTAAAATGCAACAACTAGCCCTAGTATAGTGAAAATCACATCATTAATGTATCTGACAAAGTAAAAGAATAAATAACATTAAATTTGTACTTACATGTAAGAGAATATATCCAACCAACAATAAGCTTTCCAATCATGAAGCTTCAATATAAGAAAAGACAATCCATACATCAAAATTCATCTATGGTCCAAAATTTTGTTGAAATTTGGGTACTAGAGGACAAGTGGTTCCCTACAGCTTTGATCTTTGGCCGAGGGAAAAGTGTCCAAATTTATTTGTACTTTTCTCGTAAAGTGACTTTATAAGTGGTAAAGTCAATTTAATTTAAAACTGACTTTATAAGTGGTAAAGTTACATTCTAATTTAAAGGTTACTTTATTAAAGTCAATGAAGAATTAGAAAGTAAAAAGTGACTATGGAAATCAAAAGCTAAGTGGGTCTTTATTTAAGTTGGTGAGTTAAAAAATAGAAAGTGAGAATTATATGCACATTTATTCTCATCCCTAGATCTAAATGAATCTCAGCCATTAGATCTTAGGGTAACTGAAGAGGTCATTTAGAGAGTAAAATGAGAAGAGAAGAGGAAAAAGATCATTCATTCTTTCATGAGCATTTGAAAGGAAGAGAAGAGAGAGCAAGGAGAAAATTTATGAGCAGTGAGGAAGTGAAGGAGAGCATCAAGAAAACATTTCAGCAAATCTGGGCAGCAACATTTATTGGCACACATCCCAAGGAAAAACTATACAGTAGGATCAATGCACATATATTAAGGAAGAGGGACAGCAGCAAGGGCACAAATTTCGAAGTAGATTTGGGCACGAATTTCAAGGCAGTCGTATTGCTGAAATTTGAATGGCCAATATAGTACATACAACAAGTTTTGGGCAAATTTTTCGAGGCAGGCCATACAACATGTAATATTGGAAAATTTTATGTTTTTTTTGTTCACTGATTGGCACAATTTTCGAGGCAGAGTGCAAGCACGAAAATCGAGATAAGTTGTAATTTTTGGTTGCTGCAATTTTTACTATGTATTTCAGTTTCTCCATAAAATCATTTTCAGAAATAAAGAAGAGCTCTCAAACTAGTTTTCCCCAAGAGTTGTAGGGGGTTTTTCTAGGGTCACATTGACAAAAAATCACTGTGTTATTTTTTGTGTGTGGTTGTCATAATTTTGTTGTGTTTTATTTCTGCAATTTTAGTAGTTGTGAAATCTCTAAATTTGTGTTTTCGGAAAATTGGTAAGTCATCATTGATCTTCATAAATCATTTACTTCCAAAAATTCTGAAGTATTTTATCAAAGCAGGTCTTCCTTTCCATAATTCATACTGAGTCTTGTCATTATCTGGTCTTAGTTGGGTTATATCCAAGGTATATATTTCCACATCAACTAATTCTCTCCAAAACTTGGCTCGTAAATCAACTTCTAGTAACATTGTTCTTTCCATTTATTGCACTGTTTCATTTCTTCTTTCCATTACTCCATTTTGTTTAGGAGTTCTATCTATGAAAAGTTATATTTTGATTCCATGTCGATCATAGAAATCATTGAATTCCTCGTAAGTAAATTATCCTCCTCTATCTGTTCTAAGGCACTTGATTTTTTATTCTTTTTCATTTTCCATAAAGAGCTTTGAAAATCTTAAAACATTCAAATGCTTCAGATTTAAACTTTATAAAGGATACCCACATCATTCTAGTATAGTCATCAACAAATAGAGCAAAGTACCTTTCACCTTGTAGAGCTAGAGTTCTAGTTGGTCAACATAAATTTGCATGTATGATCTGCAAAGGTTTTTATGTTGAGAGCTCCTTAGTCTTGAAGTAGGTTCTATTTTTCTTTCCATGTTGACATGGGCCACTCACAACTTGATCTGGTTTTGACAATTTTTGGAATTTCCCTTACTGCATTTGTTTTACTAATATTAACCAAGTTATCAAAGTTTAGATGCCCCAATCATTTGTTCCATAACCAATTTTCATCTACTTGACTCATATAGCATTTATCTTCTTAAATTTTACTCAAAATATATACGATGTCTGGTGTTCTTACTTATTTGGCCACAAGTTATCCTGAGGAGGGATTCCTTATCTCACAATATTTAGTACTAAAGACAACATTATGTCCTTGGTCATAAAACTGGCTAACACTTAAAATATTGTGTTTGAGTCATTCCACCAGTAGTGCATTTTGATCTTTTCCCTTTCCATTAACAAGAGAAACAATCCCTTTTCCAACAATTTTAGCAGATCCACTTCCAAAAGATACATTTCCATCCTTCTTATTTAACAAGATAAACTTCTTTTGGTCACCTATCATGTGTCTTGAATATCCACTATCCAAAAACCATTGATTTTCATCACTATGTGCACATAAAGCTAGACCACATTTATTAGTAGTGGGTTCCTTCTTCTTCAATTCTTCTATTTTGAATGAAAATTTTTGTGTCTCATGGCCATAATCATTGCATTTTGAGAAAACAAGATCATACTTAGCCAAAGGATCAAATGAATTGTAAGTCTTGATCTGTCCTTGTGCTTTTAGGATATGTGGATTACTTTGATGATTAATTTTATATGTTGAGATATTATCGTTATGAGATTTGCAATGCTTAGCTTGATGACCAAATTTTTTACAACAAAAGAAATAACCAAGAAATATTGTTTGATACTTGTTAGGATAGCCTTGAGTTGATGTAGTATTCTTCCTTGGAGGTAGCCTTCCTTCATTCCTTGGGTTGATAAAGGTAGACCTTTTCTCTTGGTGGGATGGCTTCTCCTCTTTTGGATCACTGCAAAGGATGTCAGTATAACTTCTTTGTATTTTTACATACTCCTTTGTACTTTATGATTCTCCTTTGAAACCAATTCCAAACTTGTCATATTGAGGTCTTTGAGTATTAAGGATGTTATTAAGAGTTTGAGAGCTTTTCCAAATCTTCTTAACTTGATCCAACTCTTTTCTTAGGGAAACAATTTTGGCTTCACATGTTTTGCAAATTTCTTCTCTTTCTTTTTGTTTATTGTTCAAGAATTCTTCCTTCCTTTTTGTTACTCTTTTTCCACTTTGAGAGAAATGACCTTCTTTCATAATTTCTAATTTTCTTCAATGGCGCTCATTAGTAAATCATCCACATTTCCTTCTTCTTCTTGCTCAGAATCATCTTCATTTGTAAATGCCATAAATAATACTTCACTATTTCCAACATAGTTATCTTCTTTATTGGACTCGTCATCATCTCTTTTGTGTAGAAAGATATTTTAAGTTGTTTTCTTCCTAGTAATCATGAAATCATCTTCATCAGAGTCATCTTGTTTGGAGAATAAATTCTTCTTATTAAACCCTTTCTTCTTGAACATCTTGTTTTATATTTGTCTTCATCATCACTATCATGCTTATGAGGACATTTTGCAGCTTAATGTTCTATTCTTCTGCATTTAAAAAAAATGAGAGGATACTTTCCTTTGAGCTTGGACCCTTTCCTTAGTTTTCTTACAAATTGAGCTAGTTCAAGTTCAGCATCAGAATCATCACTACTATAATAATAGTTTTTCCCTTTCTTTGATGACCTTGAAGCTTTGAATGCATCTTCCTTGGAGTCAGGGATTCCTTTTCTCATTTCATATGCAATGAAAATCCCATGAAGTTCGTCCATTTTTAGGTCATCCAAGTCCTTCACTTCTTCTATGGCACTAAATTTAGAATCAAACGTTTTGGAAGTGATTTCAAAACCTTTTTGACAACTGTGCTTCCTTCAATGGTTTCACCTAAACCTTCGAGTGAGTTGACAACTTCGCCTAGTCGAAGGAAAAAGGATGCAATATCTTCTTTGTCATCCATCTTAAGACTCTCAAATTTTCTTCTATGTTTTTGGAGTTTTTCCTTTTTGACCTTGGAGTCTCCAACATAAATAACAATAATCTTGTCCAACATTTCCTTGGGAGAATCATAGTTCATAACTTTTGTAAATTCTGAATTAGTATTTACACTTTTATGGAATTTAGTGCTTTGGCATTTTCTATATAAAATTTATGTTCATCCTGATCTATTGGTGAGTAGCTAGAAATTTATACCCATCAGTAACTGATTTCCATACTTCAAGTCTAAAAGACATTAAATATAATGTCATCCTATGCTTCTAGAAGCCAAATTTTGTTCCATCAAATTGGGGATTTTTTCTTGAATGTTGATTCTTCATTGTAACTTAAGAATCCTTCTTCCAGTTGTTAGGCTAATTATGGAGTTGTATCTCATACCAATTGTTGGAAATACTAAGAGCGGGGTGAATCAATATTTCTTTTCAATTGTTATGTTTATCGGTTAAGATTCTTCACAATTATAATCAGAAAAATAAATAATAAGGATTTTATTATAAACAAGTGAGGACACCAATCCTCTTTTACAAAATATTGAGTACAATAATTTTTTAGGGCACCAACCCTTCAATATTTTAGGCTCCAACATGTTGCCAAGCACCAACTTAGACTTTTGTGAGGCTTTAACCTCTAGGGCTCCAACCCTATCCTTCTCAAGGCTTCAACCCTATTTTTAGGTTCCAACCCCTAGGGAACCAACCCTCCAATTTTAAACTTAGTTAAAAAACAGAATGTATAAAGGACTTACTTCCAAAAACTTTAGGACTTCCTTCAATATTCAAATAGATGCTCCACAAGACTGCCATCGACTCCTAATTTTTTCCATTGTCCAATATCTGAACGGGAGTGTTCTTCACTTTCCAAAGCTTCAGTTTCTTTGTTCAATCCTCCAAGCTCATAATTGTTCTAGGCTCTAGGTTCTTCATTGTTTAATCCTCCAAATTCATCATTGTTCAAGCCCTCAAAATATTCATTGTTCAAGGTCACGATTTCTTCACTATTCAAGAGTGCGCATAGGTTTCAATTCTAAAGTGTCACACATAAGTCTACTATAGGTCCAAGCTATAATTGGTCCAAACCTCCACTGATCGAGACACCATAGTTCTGAGCTTATGTGTGCCATAGTTCCACATGTCTGAATTGTGTAAGCCACTAATCTGAATGGTATGCAAGCTACAAATCCAAACTATAGGTCATAGGTGATTGTCCTTAAATTAATCACGGATTCAATGTGTAGTCTGAGCTCCACAGGTGACTGTAACTCTGAGCCTTTAAGCTATAGGTTTGAGCCTTTCAAAGTTCGATCTTCCACATATAGTTGTACACACACCTGTCCGCAGGTCCGATCCCTCCACATGAGACTGTCCACATGTCCGAGATATATGAATCACAATTATAACCTTTCACCAAATCGTGCCCTATTTATTCCTTCTAGTTTATGAGTTGTGAACTATTCTCCTTCTTTATTCCTATGATTCTCTTCACCAAATTAGATTATCATGAAATGAAGATCCAGGTTCATATATATATGGATTTCACCTTGAAGTGAAGAGACGTGACCTATGGAGGAAGCCGACTTGAGAGACAGGGTATAGGTTGGCTCGATGTAAAAACATATTTCTTTGTATGGGTGTTTGAGGTTTGGGTATCAAGAGATTTAACATGAAACAACATGCAAATCTTGTGATATAGGAAACTTCTGACGCAACGCATGCGATATCATATTAAAATGTTATGATAAAGCCAATCGGGTCCACAACCATATCGGCAATCAGAGATTAAGTCTTATTGGAGGTGCCATTCAAAAGTTCCGATAAAGTGGAAGATGTGATTTGATAATTAAATCGTTATTAAATCAATTCAAATCCGCATATCAAAAATCAGAGCAAATCAGAAATCGAAGATTGGAGATCAAATTCGGGTCGCATATATGATATTGCATATTGGAGATCAAAGGTTTTGAGTGGTGACACACAATAAAAAAGTCGATATGATATCACACTGATATGATATTTCTCTGATTTAACTTTGGTTCAATATGATATAGGTCGTCAAGTGTGTCCTCCAATAGTGTAGCATCCATCAAGCATTCTTATATTTCATCAATGAAAATTATTGACCAAAAAGTCGAAGCTCTACTGTTGGTTCAAAGTTTTTTTGTTGGGTTGAAGTTCTATTGTTGGGTCGAAGTTCTGTTGTTGGGTTGAAGTTTTTTTGTTAGGTCGAAGTTCTACTCCTGAGTCAAAGTTCTATTGCTAGAAGTCGAAACCCTA
This sequence comes from Pinus taeda, assembly GCA_000404065.3. Lineage (NCBI taxonomy): Eukaryota > Viridiplantae > Streptophyta > Pinopsida > Pinales > Pinaceae > Pinus > Pinus taeda. The sequence goes on along the minus strand of APFE030289781.1, from coordinate 160,169 downwards.
CTATTGAATGATCAAAGTGTTAGGTTGAATTTGTTTCTATAAGGTCATCATCTGCAGAAGAAAGGAAGGGTTGACTTGGTGATTGGAGGAAGTCTATGTCTAGGTCACGGAATCTTGGATTATCTTGTTAAACTATTGAAGGAAGATTTTTTGACTTGGTTTTCCCCTAGATAAGGGATTTTCCCTAGTTGTCCACCTACATTTGGTGTCTCTGATTTTCATGATATAATTTTGGTAATTTATTGATGAACTAATATAAAAGAAGAACACAAGAAAGTTAATAAGAACATAAGAATATCACAAGTAATTATCAACATAGAGAAAAAAATTCTACCTTTCTAATTTTCCAATAAGAACAATGCTAAGGAGATGTCGGATGCTCTCGCACAATTATATCAGAATCCTTCCAAGCATCGAAAGATGTTCCTGAAGGAGAATCATAGAAACATTAGGATGTATAAGGGTGAAGGAATTGATCCTTTTCTCACCAAAATTCAGGAAATCTGGGATCAACTTGCAGCCATTCTAGAGACACCTCAGGACACAAAGCTTGTACAATTAGCACTGAAAAATGTCTCAAAGATTAGGAGGTATTCATCTAAGGAATATTGGGACGAGATACTCTACCTTGTTGTGACAAGATGTGGTCATACCTACAAAAGGAGGAGATGGAATCAACACTTATGAAAACCTCCATCAGCGGAAGCAGCAATAAGGGTTTGAAAGGTGAGAAGGAGGAAGAGAATGTGGCCCTTGCACCAGAGGGTCCCAGTCAGGGTTAGGGGAAGAAGAAGAAAAATAAGTACCTATCTAAGGTCAAGTGCTTCATGTGTGGTGATTTTTGCCACTATGATACTCAGTGTCCTCAAAGGTGTTGATAAATCTAGGACGTGGATAAATTAAAAGATTTCTCTTCTTGATAATTGCTTGTGATATACTTTTACTTCTTAGCTTATGATATTTTCTTCGTTATATTATTATTGTTTTCTTTTCATCAAGACAATTACCAATAATAAAATGAAAGTGACACAGTATATAGGCTTGTTAACCAGAGCCAAAATGTCTCACCTCTTGAGCGGAAAACCCAATTAAAATTCTTCTTCTAGATCTTCAATTGATGAGTACCAAGGCCATGGCATAGACCCTTAACTCTAGTATCCTCCCAAGAACCTTGTCACTAACCTTGATGCTCTGGCTCTTCCTTTGACTTCCTTCTTGATCTCAAACTTCTCTTCACATCTCCTTCTAGAGAAAATTTGTCTCTATACTTCACACTGCTTCTTATGGCTTCGTCTAGAGAATCTCAGTCTCTGGGCTTTCACTGGTCTCCTCTAGAGAAACTCAGTCTCTAGATAATAACTCGGTCACCGAGAAGAATCCTCCTCCACTACCTTAGAATAAACTTCTCATCACTGCCCCAAAAGAAACTTCCTTCTTCGCTGCCCATAAGAAACTCTACTTTGTTGTCCCCAAAAGAAAGTTTTGGAATTTCTAAGTTTAACTTGTTAGAAATTCTTCCTGTACTATCTAATTTATTTCTTCCTACTTGTTCAATTACTTAAAAATTTATTTACTATGTAAATACTAAAAATAAATACAAGTACAATATCAACACATACAAATCATCAACTGAAATTAAACAAGCACATAAGTGGCATCGTTGTTTTTGGACTAATGTCCCTAGAAATGCAGGAAAACCGATGCAACTATTCAAAGGGCTTTATTATTATGTAGTTTCAGAATACAACTTGGGTCCCATAAATGGCTCACCCAACAAAGAATTCCCTTAGCAATAGTACTTCTTAGTCATAGATAGATATTATGGCTAAATTACGAATGAACAATCCCACAGAAACAATGCAGCTTCTGTTGCGCTGCGTCACGTTGATAGGGACTGCGTCACCCTATACATCTCTCCAGCTCTCAATCTGTCCTACGATATTCAACTAGCACTACCTCTAGGCCCTGCACCAGCCTCTCTGGGCTCTACGTCAACTTCTAGAGCCTCTGTGTCAGCTCCTAGACTCGTTGTGTCTCACACGCTGGCCCTCTCTTGCTCTGCGCAGCTCCTGGATGCCTCTTCGTGGCCTCTAGTTGGATTTGCATCCCTCTCCCAGCTTTGCGCTGATCCTCCTGGTACTAAATTTGGCTCTCTGCTATGTATTCACTGCCCCTCAACTGTAACTCTAGTCACTCACTCAATTTCCTCAGCAAACCCTGCCCCAGAAAATCGAATTCTTGATCTCTCTCAGTGTGTTCTCCAACTGACCCTCAAGCCTCCTCTTATACTTTTCTCGTTGGTCCATCAACGACCAAGAGTAAACTAATCAACAGCTAAGATTAGATTTGGCTTGATCCATGAATTTTGGACCATTCTAACCCAGTTTTATATTAATACCCATTAATATTTTATTTTTCCTAAGTTTAGACTTAGGAACTCCATTAAAAATATTAATTATTTTAATATCTCCCAAATTGGTTAGATTCTGCCCAAACCATTTCTAGGTCTTCGATATCTCATGTGCTTTAGTCTCTTCGCCAATTTTCATGGCTAGAGCATATCCGATGCTACCCCGAATCAACACTCCCTCTTAGCGAGGACTATGCTCTAATAATACTCCTCACTGACTATCACCCTGATCATCTAGCATTGGTCCCTGTGTTGATGGTAGGCTTCCCTACCCAACATACTTTGCACTGCTACATCCTGTATGGTTGCCCATGGCCCTGTCACTGCCACTTCTGCATCTGCACTCCATCCCCGCTCATCATGTTGCATCATCCTGCCCATAACACTACCACTGCTAACCGCAACACCGCAGGTCAGTTACTGAGAAATAAGTAACTGATCCTCCCAACTCTAACATCTTTGTCAGGATAGAAACACCCTCGATGCTTAATCTCCCTATTTCATTGACAAGTGCTCCCTCTACTAACCTCTACATTGCTGCAACAACTCCATGCATCTCGCACTATTGAATCCCACTGTCACGAGACTCCTACACTGTAGCACCCTTTGTCACTCCATCTGCATATGTCTCTACCGACATCCTCCAATCCTGCTACTTCTCTTTGGGGCTCCCGTAGCAAGGTATAATCCAAGAGGTTGGGTACCTCAAGGATCCTTCCCCTCATTGTATGTTGTCTGTCTGACTACAACTCGATGTCTCCCCACTTCCTCTCAAGTGGTGCATGAGCACTCATGGCACAATCATCATTTGTTTCCACTTCTTTCTCCACCCTAGCTGGAACTGCCTTGGTCTTATAAGCCTATCCCTTACTCTTCTTCCTCAAACAATGGTTCGCATAGTGACCCAGTTCCCCGCAATGGAAGCACTTGACCTTGGAGAGGTCTTTCTTCTTTCTCTTCTCCTGGTCTCTCGTAGATGCGAGAGCTGCATCTTCTTCTTCCTCCTTCTTGATTCTGACCCCTTTTCCGCTACTCCCCTCCTTGATCACCCTTCAGATCTCTTCTTAATGAAGAGTCGCATACAATTCCTCCCAATATTGAAGGCTCAACCTGCCCACTATGCTATGGACAAATACCTCCCAATCCTCTGAGACTGCATTCAATGCGGTCCTCATCATCAATTCCTAATTCAACGTGGCCCCTATGGAAGTTATCTGATCATGGATCTCCTTCAATCCACCGAGGAAGACATCTATCTGCTCTCCCTTCTTCATCTGGTATGAACAAAACTAATTTTCAAGTAACATCTTCCTCTACACGGGAGTATGTTGGTATAGTTTCAACAGGGCCTCCCACATCTCATTTTTTGTGTCCTTCTCGGCAATATGCAACACGACATGATCCTTGACCCCATCAAGGATAATGCACTTTTCCCTAGCCATTGCCTCCTCGTACCTCACATTTTCAGTTGGGTCAACTGGGATCGTTATTGTTTTCAAGGTGAAGTCCTTAATGTGATACTTGTCTATAATGGACAAGATCCTGGCCTTCCAGACTACAAAGTTGGGAGATCTGTCTAGTCTATCCTAACCTCTCATCCCATTCACTGCCATCTTGCTACTCTTCTTCCGACTCCTCTGAGTCTCTTTAATTCCTCCAGGAAGTCCTCGGATCGACTCCCTCTGAGTCTCTATTTCCTTCTGGAAATCTCTCCTCCTTAGTCTTGCCATGTTAGGTAATGTTCTAACCACAGTACCCCACCAACTTCACTCCGCAAATCCCCTATACCTCAACAACTTGAAGAAATGAGCCTCTAGGCTTTGCACAATCCCGACACCAGTAAAATATGCACCTCCTAACCACAGCGTCAATCTTTCCTGGATGAGAAAGATGACCGGGCACTACGTAGGTCTGTTTTACTCCTCTCTTCCACTACGTTGATCCTCCTCCTAGCTCCAACTGATGACGCAAGCACTCTACGTCACCCCTTCCTTGTTGCTTTCTGCTAGGAACAACTTCTGTCACTTGGGATAGTGTTTTTCTTCTACTACTGCTCTGCTTGGATGATGCCTTCAGTTATCCTATGATCTGAAACCACGCTCTGATACCATGTTGGAATTTCTAAGTTTAATCTGTTAGAAATTCTTCCTGTACTATCTAATTTATTTCTTCCTACTTGTTCAATTACTTAACAAGTTATTTACTATGTAAATACTGAAAATAAATGCAATTCCAGTATCAACACATATAGATCATCAACTAAAAGTAAACAAGCACACAAGTGACACCGTTTTTTGGACTAATTTCCCCAGAAAAAACTAATGCAAGAAAACTGATGCATCTATTCCGAGGTTTTTATTAATGGAGTTTCAGAATACACCCTGGGTGCCAGAAATGGATCACCCAATAGAGAATGCACTCGGAAATAGTACCTCTCAGTAGGAGATAGATATTTCAGCTAAATTACTGGACGAACAATCCCACAACAACAATGCAGCTTCTGGTGCACTATGTCACTCTGATAGGGACTGCATCACCCTATCCATCTCTCTAGCTCTCAGTCTATCCCATGAAATTCTCCCAACACTGCCTCTAGTCCCTGCATCAGACTCTCTAGCCCTACGTCAACCTCTCTGGGCTTTGCGTCAGCTTATGGAGCCTTTGCGTCAGCCCCTAGACCCTCTGCGTCTCATGCGCTGGCCCTCTCTGGCTCTACGCAACTCATGGTTGCCTTTGCGTGGCCTCTAGCTATCTCTACGTCCCTCTCCCAGCTCTGTGCTGATCCTCCTGGTACTAACATTGCCTATCTACTATGTATTCATTGCCCCTCAGTTGCAACTCTAATCACTCACTCAATTTCCTCAACAAACCCTGCCCAAGAAAATCGAGTTCTTGATCTCTCTCGGTGTGTTCTCCAACTAACCCTCAAGCCTCCTCTTATACTTTTCTCATTGGTCCATCAACGATCGAGATTAAATCTCTAATCAATGGATAAGATTACATTTGGCTTGATCCATGACTTTTGGACCATTCTAACCTAGTTTTATATTAATACCCATTAATATTTTATTTTTCCTAAGTTTAGACTTAGGAACTCCATTAAAAATATTAATTATTTTAATATCTCCCAAACCGGTTAGATTTTGCTCAAACCATTTCTGGGTCTTGGTGATCTCATGTGCTTTAGCCTCTCCACCAATTTGCGTGGCTACATCACATCCAATGCTACCCCAAATCAATAGAACATATTCTTCATTGTACTTAGAAGATAGTCTCCTTCGCTATACTCAGAAGATAGTTTCCTTCGCTATACCCAAAAGTTAGTTTTCTTATCCTTTCTTCATTCACCTCTTTGTATCCCTTCTTCTTCGTACTTCTTCACCGAATGTATGTCGATTTTATTACTCTAAGTGAGGCCAAGCATGGCTTATATATACACCTTTCATCATGTCCTTTAGGCCAACATGATCACTTTTGGTTAGGCCAACCTCTTCTAGCATGTTCTTTCATCATTGTAGGTTGACTTAAAGAGGATAAGTGACAATTTCTTGGAGGGTGATTTACATAGACAATAGTGAGATTTTAGAAAGTGTAACATGACTTTATTACATGCAAATGAATCTATCATTTTATGACTAGCTGGCAAATAATTCCTAAAGACTCTCAATGGGAGTCTTGACTCAAAAACAAAATCACTTACTCATGAAACCCATGAAGCAAGTCAATATAATAATTTTTTTTTTCTCCGTTACATCACATTACATAAAATTATAATTACATGTCATTATGAAGACCGAACCTAGTTATAGACTTTTCAACACTCCATCTTAACTAGGGAGGTATTCATAATGGTACTTGGACTTTCTCAATATTAAGAATTTCTCATAAGAATAATTCGTATTGGTAACTCATTTGTATAGCATCATATCAACCAGAATTGTTACGTAGCAAGGCCTTGACTAACATATCCTTATCTCCACAATATCTGAGCTCAATACTAGCGAGACCAATGAGTTATAGACACCCTCATCATTGTATCTCTCGAAGCATACCCCACCTAAGTTCTCTCAAGATATGTTCCATGAGGACTATTCTTATCTTGTACTCCCCAACCCTAAAAAAAATATCGGTCCTCCATGACTACTCTTCCATTGGATGCCCTATCTTATCCCCAAAGAGTATCAGATGCCAAATGATTACCTAATCCTCTATTATGTCTTCCTAGGTGAAGACCAGAATGACATATCTATCTCTCCCTTTCAAATAGGGAGGTCATTTTCCAATAAGGAATGTACTCATTCCTACCAAAAAATAACGTACCTAAGCTCCCTCTTGGCTTAGGAATTTCCAAGTTTCTTCCAAATAAGAAACTTCTTTTTAGGCTCCCTCTTAACTAGGGACCTATAGCAGCTCCTCATGTGGAACAAACAGCTTCTTGAAGAACTCCTCTTTTCTTCAATGCCATTGATTTCTTTTTTCATGGAGTCTTCATATTTTGGGTCACCTTCATAGGGAAAATACCATCCATCACTTTCATCCATGAGTTACTCATGTCCTCATCTCATCAAAAAGTGATCCATCAGATTTTTCATCTGGCCTTTGCTTTATGTCATACTACCTTCATGCCATATATTCCAAAAGGATCTTACATCCTTCAATATGGTCCTCTTGGAATTCATCCATAGATCTTCCCTTAGGTAGTCCTACATAAGCCCATCCAGATATTAGTTCAAAAATAAGAAACAAACACTTAAATCAAAATTACCTTTGTGATGTTCTTTCATCATGACATATTCCTGTAGGTATCATCATCCTGTGTGCATATTGACACATTTCCCAAATATATCCTTTGTCAAGGGTCTCCATCTTTTTCTAACTTCCATCAAAGTCTTCATATCTTTCTAGGAGATATTCTAGTCAACTCTTCTTGGTTTCGGATGTTGAATACCTTCCACCTTTGTTGCATATTACCATGATCTCTTCCTTTCTTTTCACACTTCATTCCCTGGAGCTTCCAATCAGATTTCCTCAATTGTAGTTAGTTTCCTCATGATTCATGTGAGAACATATTGCATTGATTTCATCTAGTGTGACTTATGTCTTTATGTAATATTTCAGAGGAGGTGATCCTTTCTTCTTTTGATCATATTTCCCAGGAAGGAAATAGTGATCCATATTATCTACAACCATATGACATGACCTTCATAATATCCTATGTAAGCATACATACCTCATAGTTCCTTTCATTCATCAAGACTTCCTATAGTAGCTTCATTTGATCGAAAGAAATTTATCCTTTAGACCTTCTTTCCTGCTATTTCATCATACCATCATCCCTTGAATCCCACGAGTTGGAATTCCTGATGAAACTCCTTGCTTTCCTTTCTAGATTCATGAATCCTTCGATGAGGATTCCATCAGAGAAACTTGAGAATCTTTCATATCCTTACGCAGCGTATGTTTCCTTATTGACAATTGTATGATGATCCTAGTCGATGATGACCTCTACTTATTTCTATTTCAATGAGGTTTCCAAGAGCCCTTATTCTTTGTACTCAATAGAATTTCTTCTAACACGATGCTATTTTCTAATCTAATGCATCCTATTTTATATACATTACTTCCTATCTATAATTTACAAGTGAAAAGTACCTCCTAATGAAGAATACCATCTCAGTCATAGTAGATATCTTTTACGTCTTCATTCTTACACTTCTTTGACTCAGGCTCTTTCACTTCTTCAGTAATGTGGGATTCTTCTCTATTCCTCTTGTCCTTACTACATTTAGGACAATTTATTATATAGTTCCCAAGTTCTTGGCATCCATAGCACCTTACCTTATCCATGTTCCTCCTTTTCTTTTGAGGATTGAACTTTCCAAATTTCCCTTTCTTTCTTGCCATAGCAGTGAATGCTTGATTCTACTAATTTAGTCTGACATCAACCTTTGCCTTTAGTCTGGCTTCTTCGATCTTATAGAGTGACCATAGATCTTGAAATGGAGTAGTCCCTTTCTTTCCATATAAATTTGAAGTGAAGTTACCCCATTCTTCCAATAGTGCATTCAATACCACTGTGGTCATCTCTCTATCATACATGACTTCTCCCAGTGCTTGTAGTTGATCTCGAATTTTCGATATCCTCATAAAGTATGAGGCTATTCCATCTTCATTGGATATCTTCAGTTTGTAAATTTATTTTATTAATGATATTACTTCTCCCATATTACTTACGGAAAACAACTCTACCAATTTGTCATAAATAGCATTTTCAGTCTCCAACTTAGATACATATGGGATTGGAGAGTCTTTTATAGGTTCTATAAGAATCATCTAGGCTCTCACTTCTCCCTTCATGAATCTAGCATCTGCTTGAGTATATTCCTTCATCCCTTGAAGTGATCCATGACCTCATCCTCAATAAGATTTAGGTCTCTTTTTTTCTCCTATGCAAGGGAATTTGCAACCCTAACCAATTTATTGTTTCCCTTACAAAAAGAGATTTTGTTATTATCAAATATAGTCATAGACTTACTTGACAGATTGATGCTTGCTTCCTCCTTAATCTTGATCTTGATAGAGGATTTTCTTCTTGATAGATTGATGAGACAGAGCTTGATTCATGATCCTCCTTGAATGATTTAATCTTCCTTATTTCTTGAAGATGGTTTCAAGAGTTCTTGTTGGTGTACATTTCTTCGGTCTAGGGTTTTGAATATCTTTCCCTTGGTAGCCCTTGAATATGCTATGATCCTTCTTCGATGCTTGATTGAATGGCTTAGTTTTCTCTGACTTTCTTTGACCTTTCTATAAAGCTTGATTCTTGTGTGTCAACTTGCTTTGAATGCCCTTTTCTGACTTCAACACCTAAGCTCTAATACGTGATGAGAAACCTAGGGCATGGATAGATAAAATATTTCTCTGCTTTCTAATTGCTTGTGATATACTTTTACTTATTAGCTTATGACATTTTCTTTGTTATATTATTATTTTGTTCTTTTCATCAAGACAATTATCAATAATAAAAGACAAGTGACATAGTATATAGGATTTTCAACCACGGCCAAAACCTCTCACCTCTCCAGAGGAAAACCCGATCAAAATTCTTCTTCTAGATCTTCAATTAACGAGTACCAAGACCATGCACGAACCCTTAACTCTAGTATCCTCCCAAGAACCTTGTCACTAACCTTGATGATCTTCCTCTTCCTTCAAATTCCTTCTTTATCTCGAGTTGCTCTCCTCGACACCTTCTAGAGAGACTCGGTCTCTATAATTCACATTGCTTGTTCCTTGCTTCCTCTAGCGAATCTCGGTCTCTAGGCTTTCACTGGTCTCCTCTAGAAAAACTCAGGCTCTAGATCCTTATCTCATTCACCCAAAAGAATCCTCCTTCGTTGCCCCAAAAGAAACATCCTTCTTTTCTTCCCATAAGGAACTCTACTTCACTGTCCCCAGAAGAAAGTCTTCTTTGTTGTACCCATAAGATAGTCTCCTTCACTATACTCAGAAGATAGTTTCCTTCGCTATACCTAGAAGATATTCTTCTTATTATTTCTTCGTTCTTCTCTTCATGGCCCTTCTTATTTGCACTTCTTCACTGAATGTATGTTGAGTTTCTTACTCTAAGTGAGGTCAAATGTGGCTTATATATACACCTTTCATCATGTCCTTTAGGCCGACATGATCACTTCTGGTTAGGCCAACTTCTTCTAGCATGTTCTTCCACCATTGTAGGTCAACTTGAAGAGAATAAGTGACAATTTCTTTGAGGATGCTTTACATAGACAATATTGATATTTTACAAAGTTTAACATGAATTAATTAAATGATAATGACTCAATCATTTTATGAATAGATAACAAATAATTCCTAAAGACTCTCAATGGGAGTCTTGACTCAAAAACAAAACCCCTTGCTCATGAAACCTATGAAGCAAGTCAATATAGTAAATTTAATTTTCTTCGTTACATTCCATTACATAAAATCGTAATTACATGTCATTATGAAGACCAAACCTAGTTACACTTTGCAACAAAAGGAAGAAGAAAAAGCAGGACAAGCAGGACAAAATGGAAGCATTCGTAGAGAGAGAAAAATTGTCCTCTAGGTTGGAGGGAGACTTTGCCATGTTTGCAATTATACCTCTAAGAGTGAAGCGGGTCGATATGGAGCTATATTCCTAGAGTTGAATAGAGGTTTGGGTAGGGTCCATTGAGGTGTCTTCTTCATGGATCATTACCATGCTACTGGGGCCCACAGTATTCAGTAGCAATATGGATCAGCGTCAGTTGATGCAGTCAGTTCCAAAGTGACAACTTCATACTAGTTTCAATCAAGTGTTGAGGAGCGCAGAGCAGTGTTCACAACAGTTCAAGAGGCTCAGTAGCAAAGTCAACAATATCACATATTCTTCAGTGGACATTAAAAAGGCTAGTAATAGTCAAACACTTAGGAGAGAGATGTAGCACAATGGCAGTTGATTCAATATTTGAGATGCTTCTCAGTCGCAGTAGTTGCAGTAGCAGCAATAATAGTGAGAGGGAATTACGGTATATATGCAGAGTTGGCAGCAGTATAGCAGTGTCAGCAATAGCAAAAATGTAGCATCAAAGATGTACAGTGTTTGGTGGGTAGTGGGAGGCAGTCACAGTGGTCAGACATCATCAGCGTGTATGGGAGGATGATGCAAAGATAGTGTTAGAGTAGTTCAGCACTATAACACCTTCCTCCCTAAGAGGGAGTGTTAGTTTTTGTAGCATCAAATGGTGTTCTAGTCTCGACAATTGTTAGAGAGGCTAAGAAACACTAAGACTCCAGAACCTAGAAAAGGTTTCAGGAATATCCACCCAAAGATGCCTTAATTAAGTTAGTTAATTAGTAATTAACTTAGGGAAAATGATTAATTAACAATAATTAATTGAGGAAGGTAATATTTCTCTAGAAACTCACATGGATCGACTAGGAAATAATCTCGACCATTTATTAAGTTTTAACCTTGGTTGTTGGAGTCCCATAGTTAGATAATAAGAAGAATTTGTTGGGTAAATTGAGGAACACACTTGAGATCGATTTCCTTGGGTAGTTTGATTTTTCCAGAGAGTAGTAGCATTTTATCATAAAATTTCAAGCTAGAGAGGGGAACCAGAGATATAGGGGTAGAAATAGTGGTTTCAGAGGAATTTTTCCGGTTCCAGAGAGTCAGAAAGAGGAGGCTGAAAATTTTCTCCAGGAGGTTGTGCAAAGCCTCATGTGAGTAGTTTGATTTCGTTGAAGGGGAGGAAATTTTCAGTTCTAGAGGCCAAGAAGATTTTCCAGAAGGCCAAAGAGTCATTTTCCCAGTCAACAATAGGCTAGATGACTAGATTGGAAGTTGTTTCATCCATTGCATTTGGAAGGCAGCGTTGGAGTGATGTAGAGCCTATGAAGACCACTTGGATGGCTAGCCTTTTAGAGGTCAGATAGTGTCAGGATTGCTCGGAGAGAGGGTAAAATCCCTCAGTAAATTTTTTTTAGTATTTCTCTTGGGTAGATTCTCCAATTTGGTGACATTTATTGTACTCAGAATTTTCTCACTATTGCTTAATAATACAAAACCTTAGTTCCTGCACCAATTTTCCCACCTTGGGTTTTTCTAGGGAATTTAGTCCAAAAATAACGGTGTTATATTTTTGTGTGTGTGTGCCAATATTTTCTTAGTTTAAATTTTATATTCTGCAGTATTTTTTTATGAAGATTACAGTGTGGCTAAACCATTATTGTCATAGAAATAAAATGCTAAATTAATTAACAGTTAGAAGAATTAATTACAGTTCTTGGAACAAAATTCCAGTAGTGAAATTTTCATAGATACCTATTCAATCCTCAAATAGTGTCGGTCCACTTCCCATATTTGATTATTTATCCTCAAGGAGTATCAATCTCAGATTCTTATCCAATCCTCTGGACCCCATTCTGCCTCCATGGCCTTCATTAGATGTATGATTGTTAGTCCTAGCCTAGTACACAACACAGGAAGAATAGAATATAATTTCCATCATCATTCCCTCTCAACCAGAGAGGAGATCCTCATCCCCTTTTGATCGGAGAATAGATTCTTGCTCCTTTTTTCAAATATTTAAGGAGACTTGTTACTCCATCTCAAACGTATAGTAGATTCCTTACTTCCTTTCAATTGGGAAGTCATAATCAAGAGTTCTTTTAGCACGTCTTCAATACATTAGCTACTAGTTCTTCATGGAGATCTTTGAGTAGTTGCATCATGCATGGCTCCTCCTTTCCTTTATATCTCATCATATAGAGATTTTATATTTCTGGAGCCAATCTATGACAGGGTTTAGGCCATCAATATTTCAAATCATTTTCCTCTAGTCATCATCAACAGAGGCATTATATTGAGCCAATCAAAGTAGAGCTAGACATAGCTCCTTATTATAGAAGTGATTTTATTTATAAACATCAGGTTATCCTTTTGCAATGCTACCTCTCAATCCCAAGATGATGTGGACATCCTGGTCGCATAATTTTCCAAGGATTACAAAATCCATTCAATCCATGTATTCCATGGATTGATTTTAAAACAAATACTTACATTTATACAACATTCTTCGAGGTAGAAAAACCATATACCAGCCAAATAACCAATTCCAAAACATCAATATCATAATTATCTCAACATGATGACGTTTTGTTAAGATATCAAATTATTCTTACTTGATCAACATCCTTCTACATATTGTACAAAAATCCTTCTCCATGTTTTTTACATTTTCAATCAAAGTACCCACATAATGAACTAATTAGCAAGTTGCAATATCTTCTTCCTTGGAGTTGTTATTGTCAACTCTCTCTCTTTCTTCAAGAGACCATATTTGATGTTGATCAATATCATCAAACAAAATCTACTTCCAGCCTCTTTACTTGCTTTTGCAATGTGTCCTACCAGGGATCCAAGTCATATCCCAAGAAAATCATCAATATCAAAGTTGTCAAATTATAATAGCTTCTTAGACAAGATGTAAAATTCTCTTATTTTCTCCCTCTGAAGTCAACATTTCTTTGTATGCTTTATCTTCATAATGCAATAAGTTTCTACTTCATTTTCAATCATCAATGTGTTCTTGAAATGGACTCATCAGCTGGAAGCTTCAACATTACTTCCGTTAGGGTCCTTACAGTTCCCTCTTTCCATCTTGCTCATCATTTTTCAAGCAGTCATCTACACGCATGAGTGTTGTTTTGCTTTTTCATCCTTCTCATCTTGCTTGCTTTATTATGTACCTACAATTTTCGCTGAAAAGTACAACCAAGCAACGACAATAGCATGGTTCCAATTCCGTCAATCTAGGGTTTCCATGGTTTCTCAGAGGGTGTACTTTTAGGTTTCTTTTTACAAACCCTATATTTTTTTGTCTAGCCCCTTATAGGGTTTTTACTTTCAGCAAAAACAATATACCCTATATTATTCTTTCAAAATTTAGATTTGAAAACTCTAGAAGATATATCCCAAGTGCTAGGGTTTCCTTAGAGGGAACAACCATTTTGAATTAGGGTTTTCATTCCTAGGTTTAATTTAGTATAGGGTTCAAAAACCCTAAATATTAAAATTCTTCAAGACTTCACAAACCTACAAACCCTAGTTTCTCAAGATATGCAATGAATTAACTGCAAACCCCTAAATACTTTTTAGACCCTTTATCTTCATCATAATCTTGAGTTACAACATAAAATTTTACATACCTCTTATCATCCCTTCTTCTTCGCAATTATTTGGTCCTTCTTCAATTGTCAAGGGTCAATCACTCTTCAACAAAGATGCTCCATGGTTTACAAGATCATAGTTCTAGTTCCTTTCTTGTGCCACAACAAGGTGACTCAACTTCTTCCAAATATTTTCAATCTTTCAGAGATGATCCATCATGTCAAGCATCACTCGACTGTCACATGAAGGGTACATCTATATTGAGGTTATAGCCTCATCCAGTCACTAATATATGTTTCTATGTCACTTTCATAGACAATATTTCCATCATGCATCGAAGATTACAGTCATATATTTCATTTCCATACACAACTTTGTTTTATTGTTAAATATACATTAGAGTAATCTTCGCATTACTATAGACATGTGATCCTAGATTTTGATACCACAAAGTACACAAGGGGCAAGCCGAAATCACTGAGCCACGCCAATAGAATACCCAGGTCTTTTTCAAGATATGCCTAGAACTTCTTCTTAAAGTACTGAGAATGGCAGCTACAGGAAAGTGACCCACTACAACGATCTGTCAAAAACATCCATAAGACCTTGTTATCATTATTGTCTTACTATTTTCAATTCAATGCTTCAATGTCATGAGTCAATATAATGATGCTCCTATCAAAAACATAGATGCAAGTCACTTTAAAGTGATTTAATTCAGAGTAAGTCGGATTTTACACAATTGATATAAATAGCATTGTCAAACCATACACAAAATTCTCATCTCACTATATGTAACTCCAAGCTACAGCCTTCAAAAAAAAAGAGCCACGGGCTACAGGTCATCATTATGTACCATGCGATCCTAAGTCACTTTATATTTCTTAGAGAGAATATTTTAATAGCGAACAATATGCAAGCCATTGTATGTAGAGTAACCCACAAAAAAAAGTTATGATGTCACTGTAACGATTCCTCTATGAATCAATGGATATCCACTACTACAACGGACCATCGTAAATATAACGAGCCATCAAAGTATGTACATCGAGCTTCTTTCCTTAGAAATAGTGATATCACATCCATCAATGTGAGCCCTTCAGATTTAGCAAGCCATCCACAGAAGGTATATGATAAAAACACTGACTTGGGCTATTGTATAATTACATGTCTATAACTTCAAAGGTAGTGATCCACCAAAAATTGTGAACTAATGTAACAAACCACAACTTCCATATAAATATTTCATAACTATAGTACAATGTCACTGTGAAGTGATTTGATGCATAGAGAATCGATGTCACATTTCGAGACAGTGATTTATAGATTAATTTAAATTCATAGTTGTAATACCACTATGCGATGTCATGGCCACTTATATATTGTGTTTTTTGTTTCCTAAGTGTGGGGAAAAATTTCAACCCCACGAGGTATAGTCTTTAAGGTGCAGTGCTCAGAGAAGGGATTGTCACTTATTCCCATCGCTCTCCATTTAAGCTTTCTCCTAGAGAAGCTAAGGGGGTAACCCCTAAAGATATTTCATAAAGGATAACTTGTTGAAATAAAAAGTTCTAGGAGATCAAGGGCAAGGAAATAAACACTAAATATAACTTCATTATATATTATTTATCAAGTATGATTATTAATGAGTAATGTAATTATCAGAATATAGGTTCAATTAGATCAATGCTACAAGATATAAAGATAAGATACCAATTCCTTATAAAAATTCTCAAAAGAAGATAAAATACTTGCAAAACAAGAAATGATACTTCAAGTTACGCAATTGGCAATGTCCCAAGACAAGCATTAGTAGAAGATGACCAAGAAATTATAAGAAATTATAAGTATGAGCAATAAGACCCGAGATAAAACTTGCAAGAAAATAAAGCATGTACTTTAAATAAAATATTCTTTTATTATGATATGACATTCAAAATACAATAAGCATGAAATTGATAGGTACAAGGTTACAAAGTGAAACTTTCAAGTAAATAACTAGCCCACAATTCCAATTACAATAACTAATTGAGAGACAATGTTTGATGAATGAAGGTAAGGTTAAACTATGTGTGATGTAAGAATCTTGGTTTATTTTAATTATATGCCTAAACTAAGGGTGAATGTCTTCTCTTAAACTATAAAAATGTGTCTTAGAACAAGGTTGTTGGAATAAGTGTTGGGGAAGGAGGATATGGCCTCATTAACAATACCTTCCCATGACTTAGAGAAGCCCAGGTGCCTCCATTCCTACAAGGGACTAGGCCACAAGAGAACTTTAAGTTCACATGTTTTAACCATTGGTTAATGTTTAAGCTTATTAAAGTGAATGGTGGAGAAGGTTGTCCTAAAATTTCTATCAACCAAGCTTATGCTTGGATGTAAATTTTAAGGATGCAAGCCTAAATCGAATATGTAAATGATGATGAAAATGTTAGTGCAATTCTTAAATGAAACAATTAAATCAAGATGCTTCAATGGGAGTTGAAAGAAATACTAATCCACTTATGATAAACTTATGATAAATACTTAGAGCACAAAATCACAATTAAATCAACTTACATAATGATTCAATGAAGAAAGTCAAAAGCTACTCAGTGAAACAAAATGAGTTAGAGAAATAACACAATGGATTTTAATAGAAGTTGTTCTTAATGTGTGAATGAATTATTGATTAGATTTAGATTGTTACTTCACTTATAAGGTGTCTTAAGAATGTTTAGGAGAAAATTATGTATTACAAAGCAAGTAGTTACTTCAAAGATGGTAGATGAGATTTCTAAAGAATCTAATTACTAGAGATATAATACTTAAATCTAAAACACAGATGATACAAGACAAGCGTTTCTCAAGTGTATATTAGACCAAGTAGAAAATGATATCATGATAGCAATTAGATCAAGTAATTAGAAATGAATTGTTTAAATCTAACTAGTGTCTGTATTCATAAATTGTAATTGAGTCATGACTTGATGTAATTATTGATATACTTGTCAAAAGGAAAGGAAAGAAAATTTATATGTAAAAAGAAAATTTATTGAAATCGAAATTAGCTTCTTGCAAATCATGTTGTGGTCCTAGGTCAAAGAACCCATTGAGTTCTCTAGGGGTCTTGTTGTCAAGTCAAAGAGTCAAGGTCATGATGGACTAGCCTGTGTAGGGCCCATGTAACAAAGAAGAAAAATTGTTATTGTAATTTATGGAGTCTAGAAGCCTCCAAGGGATGGGTCGACCAGCCCTCCTCATGTAGGCCTAAGGAGTCCTAATTATCTCTCATAGAAACCCATAAAAAGAGACTCTCTCTCTCCTCATTTACATACACTTCCAAAAAGCTACAAATTTGATCCTAGCACTTCCAAGAAGATACAAATTTGATACTAGCAAGGAAGATAAGGTGTTATGATCTAGTGAAGAAGAGAGAGTGAAGAAAATTTATGTGGAGGCTAGCGAAGGAGGAAAAGAAGTTGATTTTTGTCTCTATCTGCTCTCACATGCAATATTGTTGGAGGATCTAAGGTTTCCTCAACTCATATTTTTGCAGAGTTATCATTTGGGGTTTTGTTGGCTCATCCCTTGGAAGTTTTGGTCCTGGGTCAAGGTCAAGGTCTTGGAAGTATTCATTGAAATTCTATAAGAAGATATTTTTTTGGGTTTTATTCTCTAGGAGAGGTTTTTTCCCTGGATAGCAGCCCACATTTGGTATTCTTGTGTTTGCATTGTGATCTTCTTATTGGAATTTCTCTTGATTATGAAAAAAACTAAATAATAATGATAATGTTCTAATATAAATCACAAGAAAACATCAAGGATTAGAGAGAAATCAAGTTAATAAATACTCTATCTCTCTGCCCTAGATTTATCAACATGGTATCATAACTAGGGTTTTTAATAGTGGGTAGAAAGGAGATCAATTTGGCTTCAACACTTCCTAAGGAAGACTATTATTCTGGACTGAATTTGTGGAGGCAACTAGAGCAAATATATAGGCACATATTCTTCCACTAATTATAGAGACAAGGTCACAATATAAAATGCAAAAGTGAATTGATTTGAAGGGTTTATAAGCCCTAATCGTAAGAACTTAAAGGATAATCTAATAGTCCTCCCTAATATGCACCTTCTAACAAACATATCAAAGATTTATGGGCATACGTATTAGATATATTCTATGTAACTAGGTCACAAATCCATCCTATGATAACGAGATATAAGAAGCTTATTTCTGAAAGAATGTAGGGCTTGTAAATAAGCCCAAGGAAGGTCACAATATTGGCACAGGAGCAAAGGCCAAGATGAGATCACAATGTTTTCCATCTCCATCAAATCCTTCAACTTTCTGTGAAAAATACACATCTCTGGTATGTACACTATAGTCATTGTTGATCATAAAAATTTATCAAAGTTCTTGTGGAAGAATTTCTCTAGTTTTTCAAGGTGTTCAAGACCTATCTATTGGAATCTACTCTAGTCCTAGAAAGGATTTGATCCCTCTATCTATAATTCAAGATTTTTGTGGTATGGTTTTGTACATAAGTATTAATTGGATTAGTCATATTTGTAGACCTCTAATAATTGTACCAAATTTATGAAGCATAGTCTCATTATCAAGAAAAATTCATACCCCTCATATGTACAAGATATATAAAGGTCATATCTATATGTGTGCATGAAGTCTAAGCTTCTTTGAGCATAATCATCGTGCAAGTGTAGGCTAGAAAAGAAGGATTTTTGTTCTCCTCTTGTTATGAGCACAATCACATTTCAAAAGGACTCAATTCGAGCCTCAGTCACTAAGGAAGGGGATTTGAGACTCTCATTTCGTTTATGTGCATGAGCGAGACCTACAACAAAGGCACACTAAGCCTATCATTACCTACAATCCCTTATATAACCAAAGGAAAAGAATAAGTTCTTCTGTGCATAAAAGAGAAGTCTCATCACCTTGCTCACGATCCTAAATAGTAACATAAATAAGTCAAGGAGTGTGTGCATAGTAGCAATGATTTTTGGGCACATTTATATACACAGTCCAAGCAAACAGTGATTTGACCTATGGTAACATTGAAAGGGTACGTCCATTTTGTGTTTGTAGTAATGATATTTTTGGAATCTTTGATGATTATCAAGGGTATTTGTTTTAAAAATCCTAATCCAAGGGTATAGTAATAAAATTTTCATGATGAAAGAAGGACTAACTACAGGCAGAAGGTGAGGTCACATATTTGTGACAGTGACACCATTAGTGAGAGATAGTTTTGGGATCGTTGTTAGTCATTATAAGTCAACACCTTGTAGAAAAATCTTGGATGTAAGAAATATTGTTGCACCTATAGCAGTCAACTCTATGGAACCTATGCATAATTGCAAGCAAAGAAGCAACAGTTTAATTAATAGCCATCCAGAGGTAGTAAGGAGGGTCACAATATTGTGACAATCATCTTTTTGAAGGAATGTTTTGTTTGTTTTCAACAATCAAAGGGTTATCATTACAATGGTACATGACAACAAGATAAGTTTTGATGAAAATCATTGTCAACATCTTGGAAACTTCAAGAAGTTCTTAATATATCGTTATATACTGCTCCCCAAATTTGTGCATCATAAGCAAGCAGGAGAATAGTAAGTAAGAAGAGGTAAAAAAACTAATACAATAAAGAATATATTGAGCTTATGCACACCCTCAAGAAAAAATGATGAAGTGACCATGGCATATTAAATAACAGGTCACTACGACAAAGGTATATAAAATTGAGGTATGTATGTTATATTTTTTTAAGGATCCAACATAAAACATTGCAAGATAGGTTGAGTGTATGAATCTAAGGTTTGTTGTTAAATTTGTTGATATTGGTAAGAACCCTGGTAGAAACCCTAACCTTGTTCCCTCATAGAAACCCTAACCATTGATCTTTTAGGGCTTGTATCTAGGGCTCATGACAAGTATGATGAATTGTATATGGCCTAGGGTTGGCACTTGAAAACCCTAAGAGTCCATCCTCTAAGTTTCCATGATAACCCTAGATTGTAAAATTGACATCATGCTTTTGTTATTGTATATTTTGCTTAGGTGAACTTTTCAATGAATGATGCAGGTACAAGAGGTAAAGGAAGAAGGATGAGAATATTCTCTATCTTGGCAAGCATAATGGAAGGAGGGAACAATAATAACCCTTGGATCCTTGGTCACTCTAATGAATAAAGATAGATTCATGGTATGATCGTGGAACTGTGGATGCCTAGAAGATAAAAATTAGTGGTAGCATACAGAAGGATTCATGAACCTAATATAGCAATCAATTAGCTAATAAAACAAATTTTGTTGGTTCAGTTACAGCATGATGAATCTAATCCTAGAAATGAGGAGTAGGGCTAGATGACTGGTTGAGATATGTTGATGTTTCGCTAAATACATTGATGAATATTGAATGAATACCATGATGTTGATTATGACATGATATATTGTTAGGTTCTACATGATCCTTCTATATGAAGAAGATTCACTTTAAGAAGGATATGATGACTCCACTGGGTTTCTACCTTGATACTTAGTCTGAGGAGTTGATGTACACCATGATGATAGATGTGATAGAAGGTTACAGATGGTTTGATGATCATGTTCTGGTGGATCACTTTCTGAATGTTAAGAAGGAGCTATGTTCAAGCTCTATGATGATTGGTACTTGAAGATGCAACAGTTATAGACTGGTGACGTGGAGAGTGATGGTGGAACCTATATTGATTATGATGTTGTATATATGGGGATATGTGAGGTTAAAACAAATATTTCATGTGTAATGATGATGATAGAGCCCTGTCAGATACTATCATAGTAGCTGATGATGGACACTTCTCCCAAGTTGAGAGGGAGTGAAGGATATGGTTCTCTGCTTTATGTGTTGTGCACTAGACCAGGACTAATAGTCGTACGTCTATGTGAAGGCCATGAGGAGAGAATGGCATCGGGAGGATTGGGTAAGTATATGAGACAGATACTTCTTGAGGATTTGGAATCCAAGATGGGATGTAGTCTGGTAACTGATACTCTTTGAGGATGGGGTAGGGCATCCAATAGGTAAGAGTAGTTGAAGAGGAAATTACTTGAGGATGTGTAAATCCAAGATAAGAATGGTCCTAGAAGGACATACCTTATGAACATCCGAATGTGGTATGTGCCTTGAGAGATAGTGTGGTGCCCCATGTAAATCCTCCTCGCATTGTGCTTTGATCTATTGAGAGATAGATCTTGTTAGTCAAGGCATTTCTATGTTAACAATGTTGGTTATATATTGATCATAATGTTGATGCTTAATATGGATTATCAATTCGACTCTTCTTATGAGTATAATACAATAGAAGTATTGACCTTGTACATGTGGTCAATTATGAATACCTCCCTAGTTAAGAGGGAGTGTTGAAATGCAGCTCGTGTCAGTCTTCATAAATTTTACTTGAGTCATGACTTGATGTAATTATTGATGTACTTGTCAAAAGAAAAGGAAAGAAAATGTATTTGTTAAAATAAGAATTATTTTATTGAAATGGGTTTCTTTCCCATCATGTTGTGTTCCTAGGTAAAAGCACCCATTGAGTGCTCTAGGGGTCGTGTTGTCAAGTCCAAGAGTTAAGGTCAAGATGAGATAGCCCTTGGAGGTCCCATGTAATAAAGAAGAAAAATTATTATTTTAATTTATGGAGTCTAGAAGCCTCCAAGTGATGGTTTATCCAACCCTCCTGATGTCGAGCAAAGGAGGCCTAATTCACTCTCATGGAAGCCTATAAAAAGATACTTTCTCTCCTCATTTACATCACTTCCAAGAAGCTACAACTTTGATCCTAGCGAGGAAGATAAGGTGTTATGATCCAAAGAAGAAGAGAGAGAGAGAAGAAAATTTCTTTGGAGACTAGAAAAGGAGGAAAAGAAGTTGATTTTTGTATTTGTCTGCTCTCACGTGCGAAATTGTTGGAGGACATAGGGTTTCCTCAGTTTAGATTTTTGCAAAGTTAATTTTTTGGGTTTAGTTGGCTCGTCTCTTGGAATTTTTGGTCTTGGGTCAAGGTCAATGTCTTTGAAGTCTTCATTGAAATTCTATAAGAAGATATTTTTGTGGGTTTTCCTCTCTAGGAGAGGTTTTGGCCCTGGCTAGCATCCTACATATGGTGTTCTTGTGTTGGCATTGTGATGTTCTTATTGAAATTTGTCTTGATGATGAATATAACTAAATAATGATGATAATGTCCTAATATAAATCATAAGAAAATGTTAAGGATTAAAATGAAATCAATTTAATAAATACTCTAACTCTCTGCTTTGGATTTCTCAACATGAAGAACTATATCTAACAATGATTAAGTGAAACAATTAGATTTAGGATGCAATGATCATGAAACTAAAGCACACAAGTAGTTAGAAGCTAGATCTAAGGACTAAATGAAATGAACGCTAAGAACACAAGAGAGATTCTCCCTTTTAAATAAGGAGGTGGGATGCCATGGGAGTAAATCCCAATATCCCTCAAAGAAGGATTCCTTTACTATTAGTGTTACAACATGAACCCTCTTAGACAGAGAGAAGGCGTTTGAGAAATTATTAAGGAGGGATTCCAAAATAGATTCTAGAAAAAAAATGCCTCTCTTCAAATTACAAGAGAATGAATGAGAAAATTACAAGGCTTTTGCAATGAAATACAAGGAAATTTCATGAAACAAGTCTGAATTTTCCTTCACCAAATTGTCAATCCAAATCTTCATCGTCCTAGCTGAAGGAGATCAATGAAAATTGTGTTGAAATTCTGATGTTCTATGTTGTGACAATCAGTTATTACAAAACTTATTTATGTTGCAATATTAGATAAGCAATTGTAGATAGAACATAAATCAAATGCACAATAAAAGACAACCAAAAATAAAATGAGATACAGAGAATTTAGGTCCAATGATCAGTGAAAAACCCACAAGGGGAAAACCCAACCATATTGTTCTTCTATTAGAAATAAATTGCATAGCAGAGATACATAGTACAATGAGAGATCAAGATAATGAGTAAGTTCACCCAAATATAAACAAGTTGTAGCATGAATATCACTGGTGGTAGCAAAAGATGCACACACTGAATCAACCTTCCGTTCAACTGAATCAACACTAAAACGCTAAAGCACTTAATCAACCTTGGCTCACTGATTTCTTCTCTTACTCTTCAAGACTTTCTCTCTCTCACACACACAATTCTTCTCTAGACTCTCTAACTCTCTTTTTCTCAATTTCATGCTCTCTTTTCACAATGTAAAAGTAGCAAGAAGAGAGGATGAGCGACACATATATATAGGAGGAGCAAGAAGTTTGAATCATAAAGGAGGTGTAACTCACATGCCTTGAGGGAGAGTTACATATTCCAATTAGGGAATTTAATTCATGCCATTAAGGAGAGAAATGCATGCCTTATTAATTTATTCCATAAAGGAGAGAATGTGACATATGCATTAAAAAGTTTGTAAGAGGAATATTTTATGACATGCTTTTATTTAGTGTAAGAAAGTGTAAGATAATCTTTTATGATGTGTTTTAATGAGCGAGAGAGTGTAAGAGAATTAATGAGAGTGTAAGAGGAATATGCCATGTGAATAGTGAGAGTGTAAGAGAACATTATTGAGAGCCATGATTGAGTGACTTGAATTTATTTTTAATAATGATATAATAGTATCATAAGAATAATAATAATATTATTAATGATAATATTGATGATTAAGTCGAAATTGAACTATTAGGATTGATTGATGATCAGAAGGGATTTTCCATCAACAATACTTGATTACCAATCGATGCAAGGTGATTTACTATTTTTGGAAAACCATACTTGAGACTTTCTATTTTTATACTTTTTTAGACTTTCTATTTTTCGAAATTCATCCATGAGCTATCAAATTTTCAACACTCCCTCTCAACTGGGAGGAATTTATTTCTGCAACAAAAGATCTATGCTTTCTCTGCTCATATATTTTCATCTCTACTCTATATCATCTGGAACAATGAAATCTCACTCTAATGAAGAAGAATCATCATAGGGGAGCTCCAACTACCACCTTATATTCACATGGAGGGGTTGCCACTTACCAACATATGACAAGGATCTTGCACAACCAAGTCTCATCTATTCTTGGGGGGATAACCCACTTGACAAGGATCTCACACAATCAAGTCTCATATTTTCTTGGAGGGATAAACCACTTGTCAAGGATATCACACAAGCAAGTCTCATCTCTGCTTGGGGGGGTCCACTTGTCAACACATGATAAGGATCTCACACAACCAAGTCTCATCTTTGCTTGGAGGGATCCACTTGTTAGCACTTGACAAGGATCTCGCACATCCAAGGATCATAATTGATTGAGGGGATCCACTTGTCAACACATGAAAAGGATCTTGCACAACCAAGTCTCATCTCTACTTTGGGGGATCCACTTATGAACACATGACAAGGATCTTTCACATCCAAGGCTCATCACTGCTTGGGGAGATCCACTCATAAACGCATGACAAGGATCTTGCACATCCAAGGCTCATCACTGCTTTGGGGGATCCATATGTCAACACATGTTAAAGACCTCACACATCCAAGGCTTATCATCCATGACCACCCTCTCTAGGAAGGGTCACATCTATCAGTCCAAGTTTCTCTTTGAAAACCAACTTTCCTTTCGGCAAAGGCTTGGTAAGAATGTTGGAGATATGATCATCAATCGCTATATGATGGAGCCTTACTTCTCCTCATCGCACTATATCCCAAATATAGTGATATTTGATCTCAATATGCTTAGACTGGTCATGGAACACAAAATTTTCTACAAGTGGAATCCCGCTCTTATTGTCACAAGAAATTACTGTTGTGTCTAGAACATGCTCAAACAGCTCTCCAATGAGCTTCCTCATCCATACTTCCTCATAGATAGCCTTTCTAGCAGCAATTCAAATTTAGTCATGTTAAGGTATACATACTTTTTCTTTCTGCTCATCCAATATATCATGACAAATCCTAAGATGAAGCAACACCCAAGTGTGTTTTTTCTATCAGTAGAGTTACCAACCCAATCAGCATATGAATATCCATGTAGTCTTATATTACCAGAAGTATATCTCAATCCAATATTTATGGTCCCATGCAGGCATCTCGGGACATGGTTGGTAGCAATCCAGTGTGCATGAGATGGGTTAATCATATATTGACTCAGAGTATTGACTACAAAACATATGTCCATTCTAATGTTTACTAAGAACATTAGTGCCCTAATCAATTGACGATACTCAAAAGGAATTTCCAAATCAGGACCTACAAATTCACCACATAGCTTCATGAAGTTCATCTCCATTGGAGTATTCATGGATTTACTTTCTGTCACACCAAATATTTCAAATAGATTGACAACATATTTTCCTTGAGAAAAGGAAAATCTCACCTAGTTTTCGCCATACTTCAAGACCTAAAAAGTAGTGCATTAAGTGAAGATATTTCATTTCAAACTCAAAACCTAACTCCCTCTTACATTGGAGTATAAGAGGTTCATGATCAGTTAGAAATAAATCATCAACATATAATACTAAAATCAAAGACATACCTTGAGTTATATTGATGTAAACATTTAGATCAACATTACTTCTAGTAAAACCAAACTTCATCAAGAAGATATCAATGTCATCATACCAATCTCCTTGAGCTTGCTTCAAACCAGAGAGAGATTTCTCTAGTCTACACACATGAGTTTTTAGTCATGTACTTCAAAGCTTTGTGGTTGCTCCACAAATACTTCTTCCTTGAGGAAGCCATGCAGAAAAATAGTCTTCACATCCATTTGGTGAAGGGACTGTTGACCACACTTTGTCAACAGCCTGAGAAAGCAGTGTACAAAGAAGTGGAGAAAAAATTTCGAAGATCGAAGTCATCAATTAGCATGAATTCATCATTATAAACCCAATGTTTGTAGGGTCTATTGTAAATGATGCTAGTATGACTATTTAATTATGTAACAACATCTAGATAAGCCTATGATTTTGGCAAAGGATTTCATCCTAGGAAGTTTTTTAACCTCCCCAAATTATGTGTTTGTAAACATGGATAATTGGTGGAGTTTTTGTTCCAGTAGTAACCCCAAAGCTAGGGTGGAATTCATTGGCAAGATCTTAGGTGAGTCCCAGTGTTTATCAAGTCTATTGTAAGAGTGTGTTTAAGAATAATTTTAGTGCATGGACCCTCATAACTAGAACACCATGGCTAAATTATTTTATTATAAACACACTTGGTTTCATACTAAATCATATTGTGTCGTAGAATTGGGTAATGTCTTGAGAGTCTGGTCTAAAGGTGTATTTCCCCTTATAAGGGATAATATTGTAATATCTTGATGTATAAAACATTGTATTGCATGGTACCTCATAGTTAGACACCATGATTAAAGTATTTAAGGGTGGGAAAATAATTAAATCCCCTCTAGATTCAATTAATTAATTTTTTGGCAAAATTAAATAATTATAGCGAAGTTAATTTCTCTCCAAAAAATAATTATAGAATTAATTGACTCAAAAAATAATTATAGAGAAATTAACTTCTCTCCAAGTGAAAAATAATTAAAATTTCATTGGTCAAATGGAAACCAATTTTTGGAAGCCCTCCACCAAGGGACAAATGGATATTTTAAGAAAATTTGAGCCCTTGGACCTTCATGCTTAAGTCGAAGTCAATTTTTTGAGGAAATTAATCCAAAATATTAATTTTGGATTAATAAAAAATGGTTTTTAAGATAAATTATATTTTTTCCTCCAAAAAAAAAAATGACAGTTGAGATTAAAAGAAGATCAAGTTATTATTGACGGTCGAGATTCATTTGACAAGGATCAAGCCAACTAGACACTATTTTCCATTTGGAGTGGTTTTATCTATATAAGGAAGCTATTGACCTTCTATTTCCCATCTTTGGGCGAGGTAATTTTTTATTGATGTATTGAGTTGTTGCTCTAATGGATTTATTTTTCTCATAATAAAAATACTTTGGGGTTTCAGTTCATGGTGTTCTTATATTTATTGATTTGTGGTATATGCTAGTTTATTTGTTTATGCTCTATATTGTGTCAAGTATTGCAATTGTTATTTCATTGTTGATGATAAGAACATTATATTGGTATGAGTTATCTTAGGTGATCTGATTCACTATATGATCTAACAATTATTCTTAAGATTGAGTAGAGATTTACAAGTATTATGGCCCTTGGGTTCTAAGTTCACAGACTCTGGGGAAGGACTGACCTTGTTTGAGCTTCAGGCTTTTGTTGTGGTGATTTATTTTGCAAGAGGGTTTTTTCAAGTTATATTTTTTGAAATTATTCATCCATAACATTTATTTCAAAATTCTCAAAAAAAATATTTAATCTTGGGATACAAAGATTTAATTTGCTAATGGGAGCTAATAATTTTATTTATAATATGTATATATTTATAAATATTGTATATATTTATAAATAAATATAACCTTTGTTTTAGTTTTGAAGCACTTGGTGTTTTCGGGGGTTTTTTTAATTTTTTGTATATAATGGGGTTTTGGGGATTCTTTCTATTCATTTGGGCATGTGAATCTTCAAGACCTCAAAGGAAATTTGAAGTCAACTAGAGGAACTAACCCTAAGGCTATGGTTTGAAGGGTTTATTCTTCCAAGAAAGACGTCTAGCCTTCTTGAGCAAATTCATTGGGGTTTTGACATAGATTAAGGCCTAAGAAGACAAGAACTACCCTCTAGCTAACCTCCAAGCTCAACGTTCACCCAAGAGACGAAGACAATGGCCCTACAAGGTAATATTTTGGCATTTTTGTGGTGATTTTTTGCATTTGTGGCTATTTAGTGGGTGTTTGCGGGCATCCGAGTTCCTTCTAAATGCCTCTAAGGCTTAACTGCAGGGATAACTAGGCCTTTTCCCCCTATCTATGGAATCTTTCTCCTTTGCATCAGCCTTTTATCCCTTCTTTGAGTGAGTTGCAACCCTTTTTAGGGCCTCCATCCCTAGCTGCAACCCTCCAACCCTCACGGAAACCTCTAGAGGCTCATATTCAGGTGTTGTGGGGCCTCTAGGAGGCCTTTCTCCCTCTTTGGCAGTTCTTTTAGGCCTTGAAATCAGCCTTAGAGGGTTCCTTCCCTCTATCATAGGCCTTTAGGCCTCTTTCCCTTGAGTCACATACCATTTTTGGCTTTCTTTCCTTGTGTTGTAGGCCTTGAAGGCCTTCTCTACCCTTGTCATGACCTTATCTAAACCTTCTAGATCTATCTTTTTCCTTCTAGATCTAATCATTTCCCCTCCTTGGCTCCCTAGTCTCATCATTGGTGCTTTCTAGCCTCATCATTGACCTATTTAGATATTCCCTACCCTCATTCAATCATACCTTGAGTTGGGATTGGTTTTGTGGTTTCTAACAATTTGTTTTGTAGACATCTCAATTGGTTTTAGAGCTAACATCATGGTTGTAGGCGATCAATATCATTGGAGTCTTAGTATCCTCACTAGTCACCAACAAGGCCAACAAGGCCTGGGGGTTTTCCTTCTTATCTCTCCTCTCTCATTACTGTTTCATATGTAATTCTGAAGCATAATGTTGATAGCGGTAAGTTCATGGTATAACACACAAAAATCAAGTCTAAACTCATTAATCATTCTCCTAAGGCTATAAATATTGATGTTGTGGTTGTATTGGTTGCATATAAGCAAAATTTTGAGGATTGTGGGTTGAATTTCAAAGTCTGATATATCAACTTCATCCATCCTAAGTCACCTAAAGTAGACACATAAACACCTAGCAATGACATAAAGGCTAGCTAATAATCATATCATATCATTGATAAATAATTTGTGTTGTTTGGCTTGCATTTGTTTGGCATCTCTTGGCCTTTTTTGGAGGATTGACATACTAATTGGAAATATGATATATGCACCATATGGTTTAATCATAAGCATAACAATGTATAAAATTTGGTGACAATCATCTCATTGCATTGGGAATTCATTCTTTTCATATTATGCATCTTTGGTAAGTGTTTTTCTTGTTGATTGTGTGCTTCTCCCTTTGCTGCCCCATATCATTGTTGCATCTCATTCACTGAATTCTTGCATCCATTTCACTATTTTCATCCTTATATAATTCATAAGTATAAGTGCTCTCACAAAGTCAAATTTTCCTAATAAGAAGACAAGAATATAATTTCTCTAAAGGTTAATTGGCATTATTAGTTAAATTGGAAATTGTTGGATAATATAAGCTTGTTGCCCTCATTGCTCTCTTAATATCAAGTGAGGAATAATATTTTCATTAACATTGATAAGCATTGTTAGCATCTATTGTGACATTGTTTTTTAAAGGAATTTTTACTTGTCACTATTATTATTGCTAGAGGAATTGGTATTTGGATAGATAGTTACCTTACTTTTCATTGTTATTGTGGAATAAGCATTTCTTATGAGTTTATTTGTGTAATAAGAGCACTAACATTTTTTCTTGCAAGTAAGCTTCACATCTAAATCATAATACTGTGAATCAATACACTATTAAAGAGCCTAATTAACTATCATATTGTGATAAGAGTAATTTTGGCATCTAATAATTTTAATAAGGGCCAATTGTGATATCTTGTTATTGTTTACTTGGAACATTAACATTAAAATTTGACTTGTGTATTCTTTTTTATTTATAAGCAATTCTCCATTGTGAGATTGTCTAATCTTGAATTTCCTTACACTCTACTTGTCATCGAATAATCAAACTGGTTTATTGAGCACTTATGTGGTGAGGATTGTCCTTGTAAATTGTTAAGTACTTTCTTTTTATTGCTCTAAATTGAACATCATTATTTTTGTAATTCAAAGTACTTAAAACACTTAACAATTTTTGTTGTAATCTCCCCTAAAGTTAATCACTCCTATTTTTCACTTGCATCCTAGTAATAGCATTGTATTAATTTTCCTCCAAGCATAAGCTTGGTTGAAAGACAATAGGACCACCTTTCTCATCCAACTTACGAGACGAGACCCTCACTTGTGATTAACACGATGACCTTGTAATTGTCAAATCCACAGTGTCTACAGTGTCAGAGGCATGAGGTGGTTAGAAATATAGGGGAGGTATCATTAATATAGTCTTTTCTATCTTCCCCTAGGTTTCTCTCCAAAACCTACGCTTGATACTAGTTTCAAAACCGCTAAGAGAAATGATTCATTAAGATAGGCATTTAATTTAAAATTAACCAAGAGTTTTCACTTCGCATAGATTTAGGTGTCGCATCTCATATAGGATAGTGTACATCCTAAGATAAAACTGTTCATCTAGTGACTTGGTTAAAAATTCATATTTTTCAAGTGATTTGACTCCATAAGGCACTAGTCCTTCTAATCAAATCATGCTAATAATTAAACTTGTGAATCATCTTTAACCAGAATTTCTAGGCCATTAAGTTGTGTCTCTCAGACTAGTCATTTCCCGACAAGACTTTCATCCTTACATTTTATAGGGACTACTCGGCATAGCCTACTATTGGGAGATAGCTAGAACAAAGAGGGTAGGGATCATAGTGACATACCTTGCCCTGATTCATTATCGCATTCACCTAGACAATTTTGGTAACAACATTTTTCGGTGTCATTGTCGGGGATAATTTTATTTTGTTCTCAGTGCTTTAACGACAATCTCCTTAATATTCCTATATTTTTCATCTTCTTTAGTTTGTCAATCGTCACAACATTTTCCAACACTATTGACTTTCTCACCTTTTCATTAATCTGGCAATGCCACATTTTCTAGTGGTTTGATATCTTAATAATCTTTACATTACCTTTTCCACCATATTTTTTTCTATCTGCACCTTTAACACCTGAAAATTTGGGTTAGCTTCCTATTTGGGTGGCAACTCCACTTATTCATCCATTTACAAGAGCTTATACTAAAAGGAATCTTGGTAGCTTGGTTAACCCTACTCCTAATCCTAAAAGGGATCCTAGAGCTCAGTTAAACAAATGCAATTCTAGTAAGAACTTGATATTTCTCGGACAGGAAGCCCTCCCTGATATCCACTTACTATTTCTTGGCCCCGTGAATCAAGACATCAAGGATCTATTCGCTCCTTGCAACTTTCAAGGTCAACTTCATGAGATGCCAGATTCTGGTTTGGACAGGATACCTACATTTCAAGGAAATAATGCAATCAATGTCGAAATACATCTCATTGAATTCTCAACCTTGTTAGCCAATAATTATAACAATCTTGTAAATAATCATGATGATGTGAAGTTAAGGCTTTTTTTCCTTTCTCTAGAACAAGATGTGATGCAATGGTACATGGACAAGCCTAGTAATTCTTTCGACTCCTTGCAAGCCCTTATCATTGCTTTTAAGAATATATATGGGGATAAAAGGGAAGGAAGATACTTTCTCAAAGGTATCAACACAATTAAGAAGAATGAAAAATGAAATAGTTGAAAAAATCAACAAAATATTCAATGGCGTTGTTAGGGAAAATGCATGAAGACTACAAGCTGACTGATAAATATTTGTTAGATCAATATCTTGATGCATTTTTTGTTGATACCTCTTATGAGTTAAGACGTTCTAAAACAACCAATTTGGTCATTGCTCAAGCCATAGTTGAAGAATTAGAAAAGGACAAGAAAGTGTCTCGAAAATCTGAAATACCTAGTTTTGAGAGAGGTCTGGCTAAAGCTAAAGGGAAAGAGCTAAAAGAAGAATATGATAATATTAAAGAATTAAATCATATGATCAAAGAAATGAGAGTTGAACATGCCATAGAGATAAGTTCAATGAAAGCAAGGCTAATTCAAATGGAAATAAATCAAGCTCAAAATATGCATCCTAGAAATAATAATAATAATAACCAACGTAATAATAATGCATGGCCAAGGAGGAATCTTCCAAATGAGCAGAGACCGTAAAACCCACTTGAATCTACAAATGTTTTGTTCAACCTGTACCTTTTTGCAGCCTTTGTGAAGGATTCCATGAAGAGATCTCTTGTGTTGTTGCTAGAATAATCTTAGAAGAAGGGGTAGAAGAACACGTAAATAATATTTATCAGAACACTTTAAAGGATATTGGTTGTAATGAAATGATATCTTCATATTTCACCGTCAATAACTTTAGTTATGAAAAAAATCCTAATACCATATATATGGTGAAACACCATCTCAAGAACAGATCCTAGAAATTGCTAGAAGTAAAGGTTACACTTATCAAAAGAAAAGCAAAGATCAACTCAAAATAAGCAACAGACTGCTTCTAAGACTTATCAATCATGGCTAAATGTTGATTGGGTATCATGAATTATCCTAGTCTTGGAGCTCCCAAAGAGCTGCATTTTTCAAAGCTTTAGGCATATCTCAATAAGACAAGGCTTATGTTCACCAAAAAGATGAAGAAATCAATTTAAAAGACGTGAATTTCTACATGACAAATGAGGATAATCAACCTTTTTTATTGACCTTAAAATTTAATGATCGCTTGCTTTATAATTGTATGTTCGATTCAGGGACCTCAACTAATGTCATGACTAAAAAGGTTATCGATAAATTGAATCTAAGAATCTCTAGACCTTATCATAATATTTTCTCTATGGATTCGAAAAATATTGAGGTCTTGGGGCTAATCAAGGATTTGCAAGTAGCTCTTGTTGAATAAAGTTTTCATCGATGGCATCATAGTTGAATTGTTGAAAAAAAACCTAGATATTGTGCAAACCCTAGGAGACCTAAACCCTAACTACTTGACTAGACCCTAGGTGCATGTGTATATTAATGAAATTCTAGATGCACTTGCCATAATGAAGTGCTAGCAATGATGTCATTATGATATCATGTTTGCATTGTTGAACCTATCCATGTCTGTCATTAATGATGGCAAGCCAATAACTTTCCTTTATATGCATTGCCCAAGCTTTGTTGGAGACGCCCTAAGAGATAAGTTACCTTGTTGAAGATGCCCATGATGACATATTGAAAGGGCACCCTGGCCTTGTTGAATGAAGCTCATAACTCCCATGTGATGAAGCCCTCCTCTAGGGTTGGAGCCCTACACATATTTTGTACTTGATCTATTGTAAAGAATAAATTAATAAAAGTATTTATTCTATTATTGATCATTTTGTATTCTAAATATAAGTGATCTAACTGGTAAAAGTAACAATTGAAAAGAAATATTGATTTACTCCCCCTCTTAGTATTTCCAATAGCTCTTTCTAATTACCTATACAGAATAATCACCATGGATATTGTTGTTATATATGTACTAGATGTATGCAGAATGCTTTTATCTAGGAAGTTTGTAGCTAATTTGGGAGGATGTATTCAGTTGTACTTAACATATGCTATTATCCCTACAGAAGTAGGTGGTATGGTCATATTATGTAGGGAAGTTGAACGAATATATCATGTTGAAGATTCGAAAAGGTCATAAAATGAAAAGGTTGTGGCACCAGGACATCCTTTAGAATATAATGTAGTGGTAACAAAGTTCTCCCAACAAGCCATGGATTATTTTTCATCTAATTTAACAAATAAGAAAAGGAAAAGTGTCAAATTTTATAAAGACACGCGATGCAATGACAAGAAACTTCATCAACCCAAGAGGATCAAAATTCAATATGGGATGTCTGACAAGTATCCTATTGATTCATTTATCAACAAACAGGTTCTCCAGATTGAGCCCCAAGGATGGCATCTGATGCCATAGGGCATACTTTTTATTGTACCTCTAACCCTATTCTCTTAGATAGGATTTCATTCATGTCATTATTTAGTTTCCTTTTCATGCATTTAAAGTTTTATGTATTTATCTTTCATGTGTTAGAATAGTACTCATGTTCCAACAAATGGTCTATATGTATGATGCATACATGATGATTTTGATTTTCAGCTAATATATATATTTGATGTACTTTTGTTTTCTTGGATACAGGATTTTGGATTCTCGCACTCCTTCAAGTGAAGAAATGTGTCCCCATGTGGAGCCATCTGTTAACCACACTTTGTCAACAATTCAAGAAAGAAGTGTATAAGGAAGTGGAGAAAACTTTTCAAATATCAAAGTCACCAGTCAACATGAATTCATCATTGTAAACCCAGTGTTTGCAGGGTCTATTTTAAATGATGCTACTATAACCATTTAATTATGTAACAACACCTAGGTAATCCTTTGATTTTGGCAAAGAATTTCATTATAGGAAGTTCTTTAACCTCGCTGAATTATGTGTGTTTGTAAACACGGATAATCGATAGAGTTTTCCTTCTAATAGTAACCCCAAAGCTAGGGTAGAATTCATTGACAAGGTCTTAAGTGAGTACTAGTGTTTATCGAGTCTATTGTAAAAGTGTTTTTAAGAATAGTTTTAATGCATGGTCCCTCACAATTAAAACACCATGGCTAAATTATTTTATTATAAACACACTTGGTTTCATAGTAGATCATATTTTGTCACTGTTAAAATTGGAAACTAGGGCGAAACTCCATGTGGGTCATCTTATTTATGGCGGTTGATATTTTTCTTGGATCGCTCTCATCAAGAAGTGTAGGATTAATCTAAAGCTCATCCGATTTTGATATGCATTCATAGAGTTATGAATTTATTTTTGTTATAAGACAATTTGTCCAAGTCAACCAACAACCAAATAAACGCCACATGTGCTCAACGTTTTAGTATAAAAGGAGATGACTTGAGAGTCATTTCACACACACTTCTCTCTTGATTTCTCTCCACTTGTCTTGGGTTTTAGTGTGAGATAAATCTAGGAGGAAGTAGCCCTAATACGTTGGAGGAAAGGAAGCTACCCTAGCCGCAGCAAAGAAAACATGCCAACAAAGCCATGGAAGGAACCTCTATGTTGCCCTAATGCTGACCTCAAAAAGCCCTAACCGCAATCCTAAGGAAGCCCTAGCTGCAGTCCTAAGGAAGCCCTAACCGAAGTCCTAAGGAAGCCCTAGCCGCAGTCCCAAGGAAGCCCTAGCCGCAGTCCTAAGGATGCCCTAGCCACAGTCCTAAAGATGCCCTAGACGCAATCTAATCAAGTGCAACACATACCTTGGAGTGGGACAACATAATAAACATTGGGACAACATGTGTGACAGCAAGGTACAACAGTGCTAAACATTGGGACAACATGTGTGACAGCAAGGTACAACAATGCTAAACATTGGGACAACATGTGTGACAACAAGGTACATCAGTGCTAAACATTGGGACAAGCAGTGTGACAACATGGTGCAACAATGGAATATGGGACAGCAAGTACATAGTGATGGGTACAGTCATGATTAGTGAAGCATGATGAGATGCAGCATAGTGATGGGTGCAACATGGTGTAGCACAATGAGGTACAACATGATGATGAGGAGCAATACAATGATTGTTATAGCATGGTGATGGAGTTACCTAGGAGAATCAGTTGAAGCAGCATGTCTTCAACTGAGTTCAACTACCTCATGTAACATCTACTTAGAGATGATTTATGCTCTTATTTAGATAAGTCAAAGTGTTGACTTTTGTTGTATATGTACTATCTCTCTCTCTCTCTCTGCTAAACTATTGAAGAACATATAAGAAGAATTGATCAAGGGTTTCCCCACATTGGGGTTTGTCCCTGGCTAGCGCCACATCATGTGTCATCTTGTCTTGGCTTGTCTTCTGCGATTTATGTTTATGTTCTATCTGCAATTTACTATTGCTGCTATTCTAATGTGATTGCTAATATGGAAAAGATATTGAGCTAACTGTGAAAATTGAAATAAATTGCTCTAAGCATAGAACATACCTAAAATTAACATGGTATCAAAGGTGAGGCAAAGACAAATCCCAAGCAAGAGTGAAAGACCAATCATCAAAGCCAGTTGGGAAATGACAAAAGGATAAACGGATCCGTCATCCCTCTTCAAATTCACCAAGGGTGAAGTCCAAGCAGAGAATATTATCAGAATGGCGCAGGGGAAGCTTCTGATGGCCTACCTAAAGATCAAGGTGGAAGGAAAGGCAGATGCCTTGTTTGTAATAAGTTCGGCCATTATGTGAAGGAGTGTTTGAGGTAGGGACAGATCACTTGATGATGATAACAATCATTCCAGGAACATCTTCAATGATCG
Organism: Pinus taeda; assembly: GCA_000404065.3. NCBI lineage: Eukaryota > Viridiplantae > Streptophyta > Pinopsida > Pinales > Pinaceae > Pinus > Pinus taeda. The sequence continues at coordinate 123,901 of APFE030289781.1, read as the reverse complement.
AAGGAATGACAGGTAGTGCAGATCATCAAGAAAACAGCTGACTCTTCAAAGAAAGCAAGGAACCCCAGGTATGAAGAATCAAATGTTGTTTCTGATAAGATAAAGAAGCGTTATATTGTATTGGCCCTCTCTTTCAAACTCTTTGGGAATATGGCTTATTGATTGTAGTGTTTCAAGGCACTTCATCGGATAGAAGGGTACTCTCTCTAATTTGGTAGAGATGGAAACAATCGTGGGATTATACTTGGAGTCAATGCCACCTATCTTGGAAAGGGTGTAGGAAATGTTACCCTCAAGTGAATGAGGGTAACTTGATTCATTTACAAGAATCTCTTTTATGTACCTAATTGGAAGAAGAACATGGTGTCCATTTCGGCAATAGAAGTCAAAGGTTACAAGGTGGCATTCATCGATGGAAAGGTACATGTTTTAAAATAGAATTTTTAAATATTATTTTACTCATGGGTTCAGGGTTGGAAATTTGTATCAAGTTACAGGATGGTCCATTGGGGATCATGTCAATTGGCATATCTCACCTATAGCACTGGAGGTCTACTTCTTGTAGGACCCTACTCGATGTGAGTTAGATGGTGACCTAGGATGCCTGAATTCAAAAAGATCATGAAGGTACATGTCTGAGATGTACCAAAGGAAAATATTACAAGGGGACCATTCCCCTCATGTAACATGTCCATAGGTTTGGAACAACCCGAGGGGTTTGAGATTCATGATTGGGAATCTCATGTATGAAGGCAGGAGAAAGCCCTCTATGGCTTGAAGAAAAACACCCCAAGCTTAATATGAGAGGATTGATAATTGTCTGATGAAGCTGAGATTCACTAGGAGTGAAGTTGATCTAAACCATTGCTTGAAGGTTGTGCATGATTGACCTCTCATACTGGCACCTCATGAGGATGACCTCTTTCTGACAGGTGCAGACCGTCTCATTTGCAAAAGTAAGAGGGAGTTGGATTCTAGATTTGGAGTGGTGAACTGCAAGCCCATGACTACCTCAATGGAGCTTAACTTTCAGAAGCTATGTGGTAGTAATACCAGACCAAATTTGGGAAATGCCTTTGAATTTTATAAAAATCATTCAAGTTGATGTTCTTGGTGAACTTCCATCCAGAAATATGTTTTGCAATTAGCATGATGAGCTCATATATGATTGAGCCTCTATAGATTAGTGCCAATAATCTTCTAAGGTATCTTCAGGGCACAATCTCTCATGGATTGAGATACACTGCCGGAAATATGAAGCTGCATGATTATTCGAATGTTGTCTAGGCAAGCAGTGTGGAGGATCTCAAGAGCACTTTTGAGTGTTGACACTCTTTAGGCTCTGCTCGATATCATGGATAAGCAAGAAGCAAAATAAGGTTGTTTTGAGCACCACTGGGACGTAATACATAGCTACGAGTATGATCTCACGTGAAGTTGGCTGGTTTTGGAAGCTTTTTAGTGAGTTGTTTATACACATGATGGATATGACCATGATCTTCTATGCCAACCAGGGGGGATTTTATTGTTGAGGAATCATGTATTCTATGATTTCTCCAGCATATAGACATCATACACTACCTTATCTAGAATATGGTACGTTGATGAGTGAGGAGGCTCCATCACATTGAGACCGATGTGCTGGTCGCAGACATTCTGTCAAAGCCCCGAGGAAAGGTCAAATTTGTGACTTTCTCGAATGACTTAGAGTCATTGAGAGACCCTCTTATGAGGGTCCTGCATGATGCATGCATTGAGCTCTGGTAGCTCCTGGGGGCTTGGGGTACTTCTTGGAGAAACAAGCGACCATAGGACAACTCACCCTCCCCTAATGGTTCATTGTGTACAGGGTCAATGGCTCAGCTTTCCCTTTTGATACTCCGTGGTGACTTAGGGACAGGATGAGTGGTTCTCCTGTCGAGGCATCCTACCCATGCAATCTAGGACTCATGGGAAGTACCTCTCATCTAGCCAATGAGTAGGGAAATGAGGTTAGGGACCATAGTAGTACTATTGATGGATGCATTGTTGTATCTACCGTACTCCCTATGCTAGGATGACCTCTATTGATCTGGGATCAATGAAACTGATCTGAGATCAGTATGAGTGGTTTGAGACACTCTCTTTTGATATTGATCTGGGATCAATTGGAACTGACTTTGGGTCAGTAAGATTGATCTGACTCACTCTCTTGGAATTGATCCAGGATCAGTAAGAGTGGTATGACACACTCTCTTCATATGGAACTGACTTTGGGTCAGTAGATAATGGTATGATACATTCTCGATCAATTATTCATCTTCGTGGTGCATCAAAGCAGAGTAGAGAAATGCAGGGCACTGATGAAAGAGATAGTACAGTCGGACAGACGGATCAACAGATGGAGTTCTCCCTAGTTGAGAGGGAGTGTTAAAATTGGAAACTAGGGCCAAACTCCATGTGGGTCATATTATTTATGCCAGCTGATATTTTTCTTAGATCCCTCTCATCGAGAGGTGTAGGATTGATCTAAACATCATCTGATTTCGATAAGTATTCATGGAGTTATGAATTTATTTGTGTTATAAGACAACTTGTCAAGGTTGGACAGCAACCAAATAAACCCCACGTGTGCTCAACGTTTTAGTATAAAAGGAGATGACTTGAGAGTCATTTCACACACACTTCTCTCTTGATTTCTCTCCACTTGTCTTGGGTTTTAGTGTGATAGAAATCTAGGAGGAAGTAGCCCTAAGACGTTGGAGGAAAGGAGGTTTCCCTAGCCATAGCAAAGAAGATAGGTCAGTGAAGCCATGGAAGGAACCTCTACGCTGCCCTAACGCTGACCTAAAGAATCCCTAATCACAGTCCTAAGGAAGCCCTCGTTGCATCCCTACGAAATCCCTAACCGCAATCCTAAGGAAGGCCTAGTCGCAGTCCCAAAGAAGCCCTTGTTGCAATCCCAAGGATGCCCTAATGCTAGTCCTAAGGATGCCCTAGCCGCATTCCTAAGGATGCCGTAGACATAATCCAATCAAGTGCAATGCATACCTTGGAGTGGGACAACATGTGCTAAACATTTTGACATGTGTGACAACAAGGTACAATAGTGCTAAACATTAGGACAACATGTGTGAACATTGGGACATCATGTGTGACAACAAGGTACAACAATTCTAAACATTGGGACATGTGTGATTTCAACAAACAAAACTGCTAAACATTAGTACAAACAGTGTGACAGCATGGTGCAACAATGGCACATGGACAACAAGTACATGATGTAGTACAAGGATGGGCACAGTCATAATTAGTGAAGCATGATGAGATGCAGCATAGTGATGGGTGCAACATGGTGCAGCACAATGAGGTGCAGCATGATGATGAGGAGCAGCACAATGATTTGTGCAACATGGTGATGGAGTTGCCTAGGAGAATCAGTTGAAGCAGCATGTCTTCAATTGAGTTCAACTACCTCATGTATCATCTAATTAGAGATGATCTATGCTCTTATTTAGATAAGTCAAAGTGTTGACTTCTATTGTATATGTACTATCTCTCTCTCTTTGTGTTGAACTATTGAAGAACATATAAGAAGAATTGATCAAGGGTTTCCCCACATTGAGGTTTGTCCCTGGCTAGCTCCACATCTTGTGTCCTCTTGTCTTAGCTTGTCTTCTGTGATTTATGTTTACGTTCTATCTGCAATTTACTATTATGCTAATGTGATTGCTAATCTGGAAAAGAAATTGAGCTAACTGTGAAAATTGAAATAAATTGCTCTAAGCATAGAACATACCTAAAATTAACAGTCGCAAAATTGGGTAATGTCTTGAGGGTTTGGTTTAAATGTGTTTTTCCCCTTCTAAGGGTTGATATTCTAATATCTTGATATAAAACATATTTTAATGCATGGTCCCTCATAGTTAGATACGGTGACTAAAATTAAATAATTAAATTCCCTCTAGAGTCAATTAATTATTTTTTCTCGCAAAATTAAATAATAAATCTTAAGCTAGAAAATTAATTAATTAAGAGTCAAAAAATAATTATAGAGAAATGAATTTCTCTCTAAGTGCAAAGTAATCAAAAATTCGTCAGTCAAAAGGAAGTCAACTTTCAAAGATCCTCCACCAATGGAAAAATGGATATTTTAAGAAAATTGGAGCCCTTGGGCCTTTTGGTTAAGTCAAAGTGAATTTTTTGAGGAAATTAATCCAAAATATTAATTTTTAGATTAACAAAAAATGGTTTTTAAGAGAAATTCGAATTTTTCCTCCAAAAAAAAAATCGATGGTGGAGATTAAAATAAGATCAAGTTATTATCAATAGTCAAGATTCATTTGACAAGGATCAAGCCAACTAGTTGTTATTTTCCATTTGGAGGGGTTTTCTCTATAAGGAATCTATTTACCTTCTATTTCCCATCTTTGGGTGAAGTGATTTTCTATTGATGTACTGAGATGTTGCTCTACAGGAATTATTTTTCTCATAATAGAAAGACGTTGGGGTTTCAATTCATGGTGTTCTTATATTTTTCAATCTATGGTATGTGCTAGTTTACTTTTTTATGCTTTATACTATGACAAATAAACTATTATTTCATTTGTTTGTGATAAGAACATTCTATGGTACGAGTTATATTTAGGTGATCTAATTCACTATATGATCTAACATTTATTCTTAAGATTAAATAAATATTTACATGTATTCCGACCCTTGGGCTCCAAGTTCACATATTGTGGGGAATGATTTCATTGTAGTGAATTATTTTGGAAGCGGGTTTTGGCCAATTATATTTTTCAAAATTATTCATCCATAACATTTATTTTAAAATTCTAAAAAAAAACATTTAATCTTGGGCTACAACCAAGATTTAATTTTCTAATGAGGGCTAATAATTTTATTAGTAAATATTGTATATATTTGTAAATAAATCTAACCCTTGTTTTAGTTTTCTAGCACTTGGAATTTTGGGGATTTCTTGATTTTTTTTATGTATTTGGGTTTTTGGGATTCTTTCTATTCATTTGTACAGGTGAACCTTCAAGTCCTCGAAAGAAATATGAAGTTGACTAAAGAAACTAACCTAAGTCTAGGGTTTGAAGGGTCTCTTCTTCTAAGTAATATGTCCAGCCTTCTTGAGCAAATTCATTAGGGTTTTGAGGTAGTCTAGGCCTAGGAAGGCCAAATATACCTTCTATTTTCCCTCCAAGCTCAACGTTCAGCCAAGAGAGGAGGACATTGGCCCTACAAGATAATATTTTGGCATTTTTATGGTGATTTTTGGCATTTGTAGCTAATTCATGGGTGTTTGCAAGGGTCTGAGTTCCTTCTAAACACCTATAAGGCTTAACCACAAGCCTAACTACACCTTTTTCCCCTAGCCATGGTCTCTTTATGTTGTGCATCAGCCTTTTCTCCCTTGTTTGAGTGAGTCACAACCTTTTTAAGGTCCATCCCTAGCCGCATCATTCCAACCCTCATGGCATCCTCTAGGAGGCTCCTATTTGTGTCGCATGCCTCTAGGGGGCTTTTCACCCTATGTCATAGGCCTTTTAGACCTTGATGTTAGCCCTAGATGGCCCTTTCCCTCTGTCGCCAGCCTTTAGGCCTCTTTCCCTTAAGACGCTGGCCATTTCTTGCTTTCTTTCCTTGTGTCATAGGCCTTGAAGGCCTTCTCTGCCATTGTCATGACCTTATCTAAGCCTTCTAGATCTATTGTTTTCCTTCCAGCCCTAATCTTTGCCCCTCCTTGGCTCCCTTGCATCATCGGAGGTCCTTCCTAGCCTCATCGTTGGCCTATTTATCCCTTCCCTAGCCCTCATTCAATCATATCTTGAGTTGGAATTAGTTTTGTGTTCTCTAACAAATTTTTTATAGGCATCTCAATTGGTTGTGGAGCTAACATTGTGGTTGCAGGTGGAAGATCATTGCAGGACTCTTAGTAGCCTCACTAGTCACCAACAAGGCCATCAAGGCCTAGGGGTTTTCCATCCTATCTCTCCTCTCTCATCACTATTTCATATGAATTCTGAAGCATATTCTTGACAGTGGTAAGTTCATGGTATAACAAATGCAAATAAAGTCTAAACTCATCAATCATTCTCCTAAGGCAATAAATATTGATCTTGTCGTTGTATTGGTTGCATATAAGTGAAATTTTGAGGACTGTGGGTTGAATTTCAAGGTATGATATATCACCTTCAACCATTCTAAGTCACCTACAACAAAGACATAAATGCCTAGAAGTGGTATAAAGGCTAGCTAATAATCATATCATATCATTAATAAATCACTTGTGTGGTTGGGATTGCATTTGTTTGGCATCTCTTGTCATTTTTTGGAGGACTGCCATACTAATTGGAAATCTAATATATGCATCATAAGGTTTGATCATAAGCATAATAATGGTATAAAATTTGTTGAGAATCATCTCATTGCATTGGGCAATCTTTAATTGCATCTTATGGATCTTGCGTAAGTGTTTTTCTTGTGGATTGGGTGCCTCCCTCTTTGTTCCCCATATCACTATTGCATCTCATTCATTGCATTCTTGCATTGATTTCACTATTTTCATCCTCATTTAATTCATAAGTGCTCTCATTAAGTCAAATTTTCCTAATAAGAAGACAAGAATATAATTTCTCTAAAGGTTAACTGGCATTCTTGGTTAAATTGGCGATTGTTGGGTAAGATAATCTTATTTCCCTCATTTCTATCTTAATATCAAGTGAGGAATAATATTTTCATTAACATTGATAAGAATTGTTAGCGTCTATTGACATTGGTCTTTAAAGGAATTTTTACTCATCATTGTTATCATTGTTAGAGGAATTGGTATTTGGATAAATAGTTACCTTGTTTTTCATTGTTAATGTGGAATAAGCATTTCTTGTGAGTTTGTTTGTGTAATAAGAGCACTAACATTGTTTCTTGCAAATAAGTTTTCTAGATCATAATCTTATGAATCAACTCACTCTTAAAGCACCTAATTAGCTATCATATTGTGATAAGAGTAATTTTGGAATCTAATGATCTTAAAAGGGCTAATTGTGATATCTTGTTATTGTTTACTTGGAACATTAACATTAACATTGTACTTGTGTATTCATTTTTATTTATAAGTGATTGTTCATTGTGATATTTTCTAATCTTGAATTTCATTTCACTCTACTTGTCATCGAATAATCCAATTGGTTTATTGAGCACCTTTGTGGTGAGGATTGTCCTTGTAAATTTTCAAGTTCTTTTTTTCATTGCTCTAAATCGAATATCATTATTTGGGTAATTCAAAGTACTTAAAACACTTAACAATCTCACCTAAAGTTAATCGCTCATATTTTTCACTTACATCCTAGGAATAGCATTGCATTAATTAACTTACCTCCAAGCATAATCTTCGTTGAAAGACAATAGGACCACCTTTCTCATCCAACTTGCGAGACTAGACCCTCACTTGTGGTTAACACGGTGACCTTGCAGTCATCAGAGCCACAGTCTCCGCAACGGCGAAGGCATCAGCTGATTAGAACTTCACGGGAGGTATCGTCAATATAGTCTTTTCTATCTTCCCCTGGGTTTCTCTCCAAACAGCTGAGAGAAAGGATTCATTTAGATAGGGATTTAATTTAAAATTTACCAAGAGTTTGCAGTTTGCATGGATTTAGGTGTTGCATCTCATATAGGATAGTGTGCATCCTAAGCAGCAATTGTTTATCCTGTGACTTGATTAATAATTCATATTTTTCAAGTGATTTGACTCCATAAGGCACTGGTCTTTCTAATCTAACTGTGCTAATAATTAAACCTGTGAATCGTCATTAACCAAGATCACTAGGCCATTAAGTTGTGTCTCCCGGACTAGTTGGTTCTTGACAAATCTTTCATCTGCACATTTCATAGCGCTACCCCCCATAACCTGGTTTTGGGAGACAACTAAAACAAAGAGGGCAAGGATCAAAGTGAAAACCCTTACTCTGATTCATTGTCGCAGTAACCTATAAAATTTGGGTGAGAATAGGGACCATTCTTGGCTAGAAGTTAGAGCCACAATAAATTGGATGGTTGTATAACATGAAACAGGTGCAAATATTTCATCGTAGTCTATTCCCTCTTTCTGAGAGAACCCTCTGGCCACAAATATAGCTTTATATTTTTCAATGTTGTCTTCAACACCATGTTTAGTTTTATACAGCCATTTAGAAGACATAATAAATTTACCTTGGGGTCTTGGAACCACTTCCCATGCATCATTATGAATGATGGACTCATATTCTTCAGTCATTGCATCTTTCAACACTTGAGCCTTCACAACTTCTTCAAAAGTGCATGGTTCAGCTTGAATAATGTTGCTCATGGCTACAATATATCCCTGGAACTGACATGGTTTCTTGCTTTCTTTGAAGGTCCCTTGGGGAGTAGCATGTCTAGCAACACCATGTAAAGTTTCATGAAGCCATACTCGTCTCTTTCTAGCACATGGAGAAGAATCCACAGATTCCATGGGATCCATGGGTTCATCAGCAAGATCAAGGTCAGGCTCGAGATCTTCTTGTGCATCAAAGGAATCATCTTGTCTTTTAACATTAGTAGGAGGAGGAGTATTTATGGTTGTTCAAATAGATACATCTTCATCAAATGTTATATCTCTTCTAAAATCTATAGTTATTTTATCATAAACATATATTCTATAAGATTTATAATTTTCAAAATAACCAACAATCATACCTATCTTACCTGAAGCTTCCAGCTTGGTACTCTTTTCCTTTGGCACATGAAAATAGATAGGTTAGTCAAAGATCCTCAAATTCCCAACCTTGGGTTTTTCACCAGAGAAAACTTCTTCCAGAGTCTTGTTGTTTAGGGCACAATGAGGAGATCTATTTTGAACATAAACAACTATGTTGCCAACTTCTCCCCATAAAAACTTTGGTAGTTTCTGATCATGCAACATATTTTTGACTGCTTCCATGATATTTCTATTCTTTCTCTTAGCCACACCATTTTACGCTAGGTTATATGGTGTTGAAAAATCTAGGGGCAAAAAATTAGGTGATTTCTCTTACTTTGATAACTATTTGTGGTGTGTTTTACTTAACTTGATTAGCTTCTTCTTTCACTAGATTATAATTAGTGCTCTTATCATCAAACAACTACCAAAAAAATAAATAACAACGACACAAGAGGATGCAAGATCTATGCTATCATTCAAGCCCAACACAAGAACTCTTATTTTCTTATAGAACCTCAAATGACAAATTCCAATACATATGACCCTTGACAAATGACTCCTCCAATACCAAGTCACAATTCTTCTTGAATACCTTACTTTACAAAATCAACCAAGTCTCTTTTCTTCAAATCTACTTTTACATCATAAGCTCATACCTGCACCTTGACTGTAATTTTCAGCCTCTCTTAACCTACAAATTTCGGTCTCTTCTGCAAAAACCCTAGGATAGTACAAGTGAGATGAAATGGAGAAATATGCCTGCTTTTTTCTTCGCTTAGTCTCCTTATTTTTCTTTATGAACTTATTCCTCAAAACAAGTCTTATTGGCACCAATGAATAACTTATTGGTGGTACTACAACTTGTCTTCACTACAACAGATAGAAGCCCTAATATATCCGCATGTGTGAGGTGTAGGTGGCCCAAAAACAATCCCAAACTTTTGTTCTCCCTTCTTCTTCTCTTTGTTATCTAAGAGGCTCCGTGATCTTCCTTTTTCGCACTTCTTTCTTGCTCTTGGACAGTTGATTGGTGCTCCCTTGAATGAGGTTGATTGCTCCTATATATATATAGGCTTCCTTGAGTGCCGTAATTGTTGAAAAGTGTAACTAGGTTTGGTCTTCATAATGACATGTAATTATGATTTTATGTAAAATATTTAAACAAGAAAAATAAAATTATTGTAATGCTTTCATTATGGGTTTCATGACCAAGAGATTTTATTTTTAGCTAAGGCTCCCATTGTGAGCCCTTAGGGATTTTGTCATGTAGTCATAAAAGTCTAAAGAGTCATTGTCATGTAATGAAGGCATGTTACACATTGTAAAGAGTCATACTTGTTTTGTAAGTCACCCTCCAAGACCTTATCACAAGCCCTCAATCAAGTCAGCCTACAATGAAAGGATAATTTGAGAAAGGTGAAGTTAGACTACACCAAGGGATCATGTTAGCCTAACAGTGTTGAACCAACCACTATAAATAGAAGTACTCGGCCTCATTTGGAGATCATCTTTCCGGTGAAGCAAGCCTCTATCTCAAGTGCACAAATCATCTTGGAAGAAGCCTTATAGCTAGTGAAGGAAGAAGGAAGGATAGCAAAGGAAAGAGTCATCATTAAGGAATTTTTTTGGGCTAGTATACCCTCACATGTGAAAAGGTTGCAGGTCTGAATTTGGCACGGAAGGATCGAATATTGCAGTCACCTTGAAGTGATCTTGTTTGGGTGGAAGTCTTTGCTTAAGGAAGACAAGTTACAGAGAAAAGAGACTCACTCAAGGAGGAGACTATTTGAGGAGCCAAATCAGATCTAGGGTTTCCGTTGTGAAGATAAAGTGTTTCATACCTACAAGAAGAAGCCAAGAATCTGAAGGAAGCTGAGAAGAGGAAGAGGAAAAGAAACGTTGATCTAAAGATAAGAGGAGGTTTGTGACTTGGTCTTGGAAGGGATCTAGTATCAAGGGTCTTTTTCATGGTCTTGGCATTTGTCAACTAAAGGTTCTATAAGAAGAATTTGTTTGGGTTTTCCTCCCAAAGAGTGAGACGTTTTGGCCCTGGCTGACAGCCTATACACTATGTCTCTTGTCTCTTATTGTTCATGATTTTCTAATTTTCTTGATAAAAAGAACACAATAATAACTCAAGAAGAGAAGATCGTAATCAAGAATTAAAAAAACTATCACAAGCAATTATCATAAGTAGAGAAATCAACTAACTATTGATGCCCAAGATTTATCAACATGGTATTAGAGATAAGGTGACAAAGTCAATAGAAGGGGCATCTAACCAATGAGACACACAAGGATCGAGCTCCAAGAAAGGGATCAAAGCGAAGAATACCAAAGCAAAATTTCAAAACCTACTTCAAATCGAAAACCCTAGATCGAAGAAATTTACTTCAATAAATATCTTAGTATCATCATCAAGGAGGAAGAAAAATGTAAGACCAAAACCCTAGAATTATTTCTGAGATCATCACTCAACCAAAGTCTAAGGAGTGGAAGTTGTCTCAAAGACTAAAGAAGGCTATATCAAAGAACATTGTCATCATCTTCAAAAGGGTTTGAAAAGAAAGCTCTCTCTCATTAAAGCAAAGCTTTAACCTTTGAAGAACTTCATCAAAGTAATATATCTACCAAAGCGATCAAGGATTACTCTTGTAGAAAGAATCTATCAAGGAGTATTCTTCCACTATTTATATCACTATCAATTTAAAGGAGGAGGCAAGTGGAGAAAGAAACATCTATTCAAGTAAGTATATTTATGACTTCATCTGAATCTATCAAAACGTATTTTTGCAAGGAGAGCAACAAATTGGTTAGGGATTCAAATTTTCTTGCATGGAAGAAAAGAACATAGCTAAAACTTATTGAGAATGAAGTCATGGATCACATCAAGGTATCAATAACCCAACCTCCGAAAGAAGATACTCAATAACTTGCTAAATACATGAAAGGGGAAGTGAGGGCCCTAAGGATTCTCATAGAATCCATCAAATACCCCCTCATCCCATATGTATCAAAATTAGACACTTCAAAAGATATATATGACAAATTGGTAGAGTTTTTTTTTGTAAGTATTGCAGGAGAATTTATCTCTCTAAGGGAAGAACCCTACAAATTGAATATCTCAAAGGAAGAAGGAGTAGCCTCATCTTTCATAAGGATTTCAAAAATAAGAGATCAACATCAAGATCTGGGTGAAATAGTGTCTAACATAGAAATGACCATTGTTGTATTAAATGCACTACCGAAGGAATGGGTCAGCTTCACTTCAAGTATTAATGGGAAGAAATAATCCACCCCTTTCCAAGATCTATGGTCATTTTTCAAGATCAAAGAAACCAGAATGAAGGCAAAAACTGGTGTAGGATCAAATAAGCAAAATCAAGCATATGTTGCTATGACAAAAGGAAAAGGAAAGTTTGGTAAATTTGGTTCTCAGAAGAAAAGGAAGAACATGGCTAAAGTTCAGTGCTATGGAAGTCAAGAATATGGGCACTATAGAAGAGATTATCCTAAACTCAAAAGGGTCAATAACAAGAGAAAAAGGGAAGAAGCCCATATTACTGAAGAAGTGGAAGAACCTGAGACGAAGACGCCTAAGAAGGAGGAAGTGAGATATCTCTATTATGACCGAGATAATCTCCTTCACTAAAAGTACTCTAGATAGGAAGCATTAAGATAGGATGCATCATATTAGAAAATGGCATCATGGTAGAAGCATTAAAAGTAAGAGCTCGTGACATAGGTAACATGTCTAGAACCAAATCTATGGCAGTCAACTATGTAGGATATAGCTCTTGAAAACCTCATTGAAAGCTTAAGTGACACTTATGATAAAAGAAAGAAGTCATATAGGACAGGGATCAACATACATCAAGTAACATCTGCAAGACAGGATATGCAAGATCCTCAAGATTCTCTGATGGAATCTTCATCGTAAAGTTCACTAATCATAAAGGGAAGCAAGTGTTTCATCAAGAATTTTAAACATGTGAAATTCATGGGATGATAGCATGATGACATAACAGTGAAGTAGATCAAGGGACTCAAGCTCCTTCATTCAAAGGAAGTTGTTGCAGGAAGTTTGGATGACCCAAAAAAAGGATGAGCTATGTTTTCTTACATTTGATATCATGGAAGTCATACGATATGGCTACAGGTAATATGGATCACTACTCTATCTTAAGGGCATGATCAAAAGAAAGGATCTCCTCCCTCAAATGCATGGTTCACATATTCACTAGATGAGATCAACATAATATGTCCACATATGGAGTATGAGGTGGTTGACTACAATTAAGGAACTCTGGTTGGAAGCTCCTGGGAATGAAATGTGTGAAGAAAGGAAGGAAGAGATCATGGAATATGAAACAATGGTAAAGGAAGTCAGCATCTGAAATACCAAGAAGCTTTGACTATGATATCTCCCAAAAAGACATGAAGACTTTGATGGAAGTCTGGAAAAGATGGAAACCCAAGACAATGCATATATTTAGGAGATGTGTCAACATGTATGCGGGATGATGATGCCTACAGGAAGATGTTGTTTGGTCAATCTAGTAATGTCTAAATTGCAACTTTTAAATGTCAACCCGGGGCTCGTAAGCTGATGAAGTGAGGTGTACTGTATGTACTTAGGCAACTATTTCTTGAGCTTTTGTCGT